>CAHIKZ030005475.1:1102500-1220000 GCA_903632075.3 Acanthosepion pharaonis
TGAGGTGGGAAGAGGATATGAGTGTGTCATATGTATCATTTCAATTTCCTATTTTTAACCCCAGTGTGTCGGCTAGATGTTGCTCACATTTAACGCGTCTCGTCTCTAGATATAGATGGCTAAGGGGTGAGGGAGAAGACCGACATTAAAGGAAGAAGCTACAACAACCCCAATCAATTACACGACAGGTTTCATCCAAATTCTTAGACGCTGTTAATTCGCGTTACTTTAACGTGCATATTTTGGAGGTTAAGTTTTGATAAATATCTAAATGTCTAAACAATCTACGAAGATATATATATATAGTGGACTCTCCCGTCGAGTTCGACGTATGAGGTTCCGACGACCACGAACTAATTATCTGTATGTCTCTGACGGACATAATTGTTCGAGAATTGCACAAAAGACCACAAACAGTACAGGAGAATGTATTGTACCCACGTGCAGCAGGAACACTGTCAGCTGTCTTATTTTGCTTTTATGTTGCACACAGTCGAATGATGCTTGCTTTTTGATGGTGCATTATTCCTGAATGGCAGATAGAACGTTACTCTGATCTCTTCATAGCTAACTCATCAAAGTCCTTGAATGGAATGTTAACGCCAGAAAGGTTGCTTTTTACTCTATCTTTAGACCTGAGCCAAGATCTATCAACATTTCTATGACCACTACGAAGCTCACTAAATCATTTGCTAAACCCTGTTATGCCCTCTAGAATAAGACCGGTATAAACCTAGGCACAAATATCCGATTATTTAAACCTCACTCTTACTACGCTCTTGTATGGGTCAGAATCATGCACATCATATCGATCACATCTTAATCAGGTTGATATTCTCCACAAATTGTGCCGCAGGACAAGATACACACACTAGATACACACTTCAAGACAACATATCTGCGGTGAACTGATTGTGGGATATTCTCGATAGTTGCTGACGGGTGGTTGGAAGATGTGCAGATGTAATGTGGTTTGTTCTTGGATTTTGTCTACACGGTTGATATATTCTTTTTTCTAGGTTGAGGGTCACACCTAGGAAATCTAATTCATTAAGGTTTGTTTTTCCGTCTATGTCGAATCCCATATTTTTGAAAATGTTGATCATTTTTCTGGTTTTCCTTAGGCTTATGACACTGTTTTTCCTGTAAATGAAAGGAGCGTTTACTCAATTCTGTCCCACTAAAAATAATCTTAAACTAATATATATATATATATATATATATATATATATATATACAGAGAGAGAGAGAGAGAGAGAGATGCATGTATCAGGCCGTTAACAACATAAATACTACATTACCCAAGACATTTACATATTTACATTGATAACATTTAATGATAATAAAATGTTCTCAGAACATTATTCACAATATCAATGATAGATACGAATAGATAATTAGATAGATAGATAATTAGATAGATAGATAGATAGATAGATAGATAGATAGATAGATAGATAGATAGATAGATAGATTCGAATAGATAGATTGATGCGAACAGACTGATATACATATATATATATATATATAGATAGATAGATAGATAGATAGATAGATAGATAGATAGATAGATAGTCAGGGTAATATGAGCCATTTCCTTATATAATATATCTGTAGGATTGACAGATCATACATGCATACATACTTACATATGAACTGCAATAAGATAGATAGATAGATAGATAGATAGATAGATAGATAGATAGATAGATAGATTGAGACAGTTTCATTACAAGTCTCCCCCTCATCCGATATCAAGCAACTAAATTCGATATCAGGAGAAATCTCCCAAATGACTGACATGCATTGCATGTCCGTTCCTTGATGAATAAGAATTATTGTGAAAGGCAAAGGAAATGGGTTTTTCACCGTTTGTATCCAACAGACAAACTTCTCTAAATGACATACCTGTGTATATATAGTGACTCCCCTTTTCATCAAAAGTAATCCACCTTCTATTTAAAAGTTTCTTAAAAGCTAGTTGCGCAACTGATAAATATATTTGACCTGGCAGGTCATTTTATTCACTTGTCGCTAAAATCCTTTCCGAATACATTGAACTGAAAGTCGCTTGATATTTCCGGCTTTCTATCGTCATCCCTCGAAAAAAACCAGCAGGGGTCGTAAGCACTGGGGTTAATACGCACAATTTCCTTTACGATATCCACCTGAAATTATGAAACGATTAAAAGATCTTTTGTGGGGCGCTCTCTTTAATGGAACATGTATCAGAGAGTGTTTGCTACCTAAATACACCCGTGTGCAAATTAACTGAAACAATCGCTTTAGTTTACTTTTCTTTTACCATATGGTCAGCTTTAGACCCACTGGAAGGACAGGGTGTAACTTATTTCTATTTTTTCCTCGGATAAGTCGTTTGCAGTGGTGTGCAGTAATAGAAATCTATTTTCGGCGTGTATGATGGATTTTGCTTGGCCTTGAAAAATATTGCGTCATCTGCGATTGCATCAGAATTTTATCACGCCCAGACACTATTGTCTCGATTGTCGATTAGTTATCCTACTGTCATTGTCTGCAATCGACGTTACTCCAAGGAGGCGTACGAAAACTGTAACGCTACACAAACGCACTGACAATCATTACCAGTGATTATATCAAACTACGGATCTGAAAACTGTCTTGATTTAAATCCAATCGTGGAATAGACATACGAAGTACTGACATGTGCACTGGGTCACGTTTCATTGGAAAATACGAAAAACAAGTAAATAATAACCGAATTATTCGTTTCCTTTTAATTAATTTGCACAAGGGTGTCTGTCATGTTTAAATGTGCACATGAGTATATGACAAGTTTATTTTTGAAGAAATATTTTCTTTTGGATAATGACAATTTCTGCGTTCTTGAAATATGCAAACACAAATAATGTACAGAATCTATCAGAATGTTGCCGACATCTGTATTTTTTTTTAATTTTCATGAATATCTGAGTTGATTGACGGAGGTAGGTCATATAAGATCTATATGGGGTAGGTTGGTGAGCAGAAGGAAATCGAGGAACAGAGAAACGAACAATACATTCTGCCGTTCACAATATCGACTTGGATACAGAAAATATAGTATCAGTCTATATTTCTGACATGAGACATTATGTACACTATTTACATTATTCGGACTATTGTCCTCATCTTTGTCGCCATATTTATTATAACGTTTGGGCCCTTCCGTATCTGTCTATATTTCTGACATGAGGTATTATGTACACTATTTACATTATTCGGACTATTGTCCTCATCTTTGTCGCCATATTTATTATAACGTTTGGGCCCTTCCGTATCTGTCTATATTTCTGACATGAGGTATTATGTACACTATTTACATTATTCGGACTATTGTCCTCATCTTTGTCGCCATATTTATTATAACGTTTGGGCCCTTCCGTATCTGTCTATATTTCTGACATGAGGTATTATGTACACTATTTACATTATTCGGACTATTGTCCTCATCTTTGTCGCCATATTTATTATAACGTTTGGGCCCTTCCGTATCAGTCTATATTTCTGAGATGAGGTATTATGTACACTATTTACATTATTCTGACTATTGTCCTCATCTTTGTCGCCATATTTATTATAACGTTTGGGCCCTTCCGTATCTGTCTATATTTCTGACATGAGGTATTATGTACACTATTTACATTATTCGGACTATTGTCCTCATCTTTGTCGCCATATTTATTACAACGTTTCGGCCCTTCCGTATCTGTCTATATTTCTGAGGATGAGGTATTATGTACACTATTTACATTATTTGTACTATTGTCCTCATCTTTGTCGCCATATTTATTATAACGTTTGGGCCCTTCCGTATCTGTCTATATTTCTGACATGAGGTATTATGTACACTATTTACATTATTCGGACTATTGTCCTCATCTTTGTCGCCATATTTATTATAACGTTTTGGGCCCTTCCGTATCTGTCTATATTTCTGACATGAGGTATTATGTACACTATTTACATTATTTGTACTATTGTCCTCATCTTTGTCGCCATATTTATTATAACGTTTGGGCCCTTCCGTATCTGTCTATATTTCTGACATGAGACATTATGTACACTATTTACATTATTTGTACTATTGTCCTCATCTTTGTCGCCATATTTATTATAACGTTTGGGCCCTTCCGTATCTGTCTATATTTCTGACATGAGGTATTATGTACACTATTTACATTATTCGGACTATTGCCCTCATCTTTGTCGCCATATTTATTATAACGTTTGGGCCCTTCCGTATCTGTCTATATTTCTGACATGAGGTATTATGTATACTATTTACATTATTCGGACTATTGTCCTCATCTTTGTCGCCATATTTATTATAACGTTTGGGCCCTTCCGTATCTGTCTATATTTCTGACATGAGGTATTATGTACACTATTTACATTATTCGGACTATTGTCCTCATCTTTGTCGCCATATTTATTATAACGTTTGGGCCCTTCCGTATCTGTCTATATTTCTGACATGAGGTATTATGTACACTATTTACATTATTCGGACTATTGTCCTCATCTTTGTCGCCATATTTATTATAACGTTTGGGCCCTTCCGTATCTGTCTATATTTCTGACATGAGGTATTATGTACACTATTTACATTATTCGGACTATTGTCCTCATCTTTGTCGCCATATTTATTATAACGTTTGGGGCCCTTCCGTATCTGTCTATATTTCTGACATGAGGTATTATGTACACTATTTACATTATTCGGACTATTGTCCTCATCTTTGTCGCCATATTTATTATAACGTTTGGGCCCTTCCGTATCTGTCTATATTTCTGACATGAGGTATTATGTACACTATTTACATTATTCGGACTATTGTCCTCATCTTTGTCGCCATATTTATTACAACGTTTGGGCCCTTCCGTATCTGTCTATATTTCTGAGGATGAGGTATTATGTACACTATTTACATTATTTGTACTATTGTCCTCATCTTTGTCGCCATATTTATTATAACGTTTGGGCCCTTCCGTATCTGTCTATATTTCTGACATGAGGTATTATGTACACTATTTACATTATTCGGACTATTGTCCTCATCTTTGTCGCCATATTTATTATAACGTTTGGGCCCTTCCGTATCTGTCTATATTTCTGACATGAGGTATTATGTACACTATTTACATTATTCGGACTATTGTCCTCATCTTTGTCGCCATATTTATTATAACGTTTGGGCCCTTCCGTATCTGTCTATATTTCTGACATGAGGTATTATGTACACTATTTTTACATTATTCGGACTATTGTCCTCATCTTTGTCGCCATATTTATTATAACGTTTGGGCCCTTCCGTATCTGTCTATATTTCTGACATGAGGTATTATGTACATTATTTACATTATTCGGACTATTGTCCTCATCTTTGTCGCCATATTTATTATAACGTTTGGGCCCTTCCGTATCTGTCTATATTTCTGACATGAGGTATTATGTACACTATTTACATTATTCGGACTATTGTCCTCATCTTTGTCGCCATATTATTTAACGTTTGGGCCCTTCCGTATCTGTCTATATTTTTGAGACATTATGTACACTATTTACCCTATTGTCCTCATCTTTGTCGCCATATTTTTATAACGTTTGGGCCCTTCCGTATCTGTCTATATTTCTGACATGACTATTATGTACACTATTTACATTATTCGGACTATTGTCCTCATCTTTGTCGCCATATTTATTATAACGTTTGGGCCCTTCCGTATCTGTCTATATTTCTGACATGAGGTATTATGTACACTATTTACATTATTCGGACTATTGTCCTCATCTTTGTCGCCATATTTATTACAACGTTTCGGCCCTTCCGTATCTGTCTATATTTCTGAGGATGAGGTATTATGTACACTATTTACATTATTTGTACTATTGTCCTCATCTTTGTCGCCATATTTATTATAACGTTTGGGCCCTTCCGTATCTGTCTATATTTCTGACATGAGGTATTATGTACACTATTTACATTATTCGGACTATTGTCCTCATCTTTGTCGCCATATTTATTATAACGTTTGGGCCCTTCCGTATCTGTCTATATTTCTGACATGAGGTATTATGTACACTATTTACATTATTCGGACTATTGTCCTCATCTTTGTCGCCATATTTATTACAACGTTTCGGCCCTTCCGTATCTGTCTATATTTCTGAGGATGAGGTATTATGTACACTATTTACATTATTCGGACTATTGTCCTCATCTTTGTCGCCATATTTATTACAACGTTTCGGCCTTTCAGTATCAGTCTATATTTCTGAGATGAGGTATTATGTACACTATTTACATTATTTGTACTATTGTCCTCATCTTTGTCGCCATATTTATTATAACGTTTGGGCCCTTCCGTATCTGTCTATATTTCTGACATGAGGTATTATGTACACTATTTACATTATTCGGACTATTGTCCTCATCTTTGTCGCCATATTTATTACAACGTTTCGGCCCTTCCGTATCTGTCTATATTTCTGAGGATGAGGTATTATGTACACTATTTACATTATTTGTACTATTGTCCTCATCTTTGTCGCCATATTTATTATAACGTTTGTGCCCTTCCGTATCTGTCTATATTTCTGACATGAGGTATTATGTACACTATTTACATTATTCGGACTATTGTCCTCATCTTTGTCGCCATATTTATTATAACGTTTGGGCCCTTCCGTATCTGTCTATATTTCTGACATGAGGTATTATGTACACTATTTACATTATTCGGACTATTGTCCTCATCTTTGTCGCCATATTTATTATAACGTTTGGGCCCTTCCGTATCTGTCTATATTTCTGACATGAGGTATTATGTACACTATTTACATTATTCGGACTATTGTCCTCATCTTTGTCGCCATATTTATTATAACGTTTTGGGCCCTTCGTATCTGTCTATATTTCTGACATGAATTATTATGTACACTATTTACATTATTCGGACTATTGTCCTCATCTTTGTCGCCATATTTATTATAACGTTTGGGCCCTTCCGTATCTGTCTATTTTTCTGACATGAGGTATTATGTACACTATTTACATTATTCGGACTATTGTCCTCATCTTTGTCGCCATATTTATTACAACGTTTCGGCCCTTCCGTATCTGTCTATATTTCTGAGGATGAGGTATTATGTACACTATTTACATTATTTGTACTATTGTCCTCATCTTTGTCGCCATATTTATTATAACGTTTGGGGTATCTGTCTATATTTCTGACATGAGGTATTATGTACACTATTTACATTATTCGGACTATTGTCCTCATCTTTGTCGCCATATTTATTATAACGTTTGGGCCCTTCCGTATCTGTCTATATTTCTGACATGAGGTATTATGTACACTATTTACATTATTCGGACTATTGTCCTCATCTTTGTCGCCATATTTATTATAACGTTTGGGCCCTTCCGTATCTGTCTATATTTCTGACATGAGGTATTATGTACACTATTTACATTATTCGGACATATTTATTTGTTTCCTTCATCTATATTTTGTCGCCATATTTACTGTTTATTAACGTTTGGGCCCTTCCGTATCTGTCTATATTTCTGACATGAGGTATTATGTACACTATTTACATTATTCGGACTATTGTCCTCATCTTTGTCGCCATATTTATTATAACGTTTGGGCCCTTCCGTATCTGTCTATATTTCTGACATGAGGTATTATGTACACTATTTACATTATTCGGACTATTGTCCTCATCTTTGTCGCCATATTTATTACAACGTTTCGGCCCTTCCGTATCTGTCTATATTTCTGAGGATGAGGTATTATGTACACTATTTACATTATTTGTACTATTGTCCTCATCTTTGTCGCCATATTTATTATAACGTTTGGGCCCTTCCGTATCTGTCTATATTTCTGACATGAGGTATTATGTACACTATTTACATTATTCGGACTATTGCCCTCATCTTTGTCGCCATATTTATTATAACGTTTGGGCCCTTCCGTATCTGTCTATATTTCTGACATGAGGTATTATGTACACTATTTACATTATTCGGACTATTGCCCTCATCTTTGTCGCCATATTTATTACAACGTTTCGGCCTTTCAGTATCTGTCTATATTTTTCTGAGGATGACATTATTATTGTACATTTATTTACATTATTCGGACTATTGTCCTCATCTTTGTCGCCATATTTATTATAACGTTTGGGCCTTTCAGTATCAGTCTATATTTCTGAGATGAGGTATTATGTACACTATTTACATTATTTGTACTATTGTCCTCATCTTTGTCGCCATATTTATTATAACGTTTGGGCCCTTCCGTATCTGTCTATATTTCTGACATGAGGTATTATGTACACTATTTACATTATTTGTACTATTGTCCTCATCTTTGTCGCCATATTTATTATAACGTTTGGGCCCTTCCGTATCTGTCTATATTTCTGACATATTTATTATAACGTTTGATTATTATGTACACTATTTACATTGTCTATTGTCCTCATCTTTGTCGCCATATTTATTACAACGTTTGGGCCCTTCCGTATCTGTCTATATTTCTGAGGATGAGGTATTATGTACACTATTTACATTATTCGGACTATTGTCCTCATCTTTGTCGCCATATTTATTATAACGTTTGGGCCCTTCCGTATCTGTCTATATTTCTGACATGAGGTATTATGTACACTATTTACATTATTCGGACTATTGCCCTCATCTTTGTCGCCATATTTATTACAACGTTTCGGCCTTTCAGTATCTGTCTATATTTCTGACATGAGGTATTATGTACACTATTTACATTATTCGGACTATTGCCCTCATCTTTGTCGCCATATTTATTACAACGTTTCGGCCTTTCAGTATCAGTCTATATTTCTGACATGAGACATTATGTACACTATTTACATTATTTGTACTATTGTCCTCATCTTTGTCGCCATATTTATTATAACGTTTGGGCCCTTCCGTATCTGTCTATATTTCTGACATGAGGTATTATGTACACTATTTACATTATTCGGACTATTGCCCTCATCTTTGTCGCCATATTTATTATAACGTTTGGGCCCTTCCGTATCTGTCTATATTTCTGACATGAGGTATTATGTACACTATTTACATTATTTGTACTATTGTCCTCATCTTTGTCGCCATATTTATTATAACGTTTGGGCCCTTCCGTATCTGTCTATATTTCTGACATGAGACATTATGTACACTATTTACATTATTTGTACTATTGTCCTCATCTTTGTCGCCATATTTATTATAACGTTTGGGCCCTTCCGTATCTGTCTATATTTCTGACATGATATTTATTATGTACACTATTTACATTATTCGGACTATTGTCCCTCATCTTTGTCGCCATATTTATTACAACGTTTCGGCCCTTCCGTATCTGTCTATATTTCTGAGGATGAGGTATTAGTACATGTGTACACTATTTACATTATTCGGACTATTGTCCCTCATCTTTGTCGCCATATTTATTACAACGTTTCGGCCTTTCAGTATCAGTCTATATTTCTGAGATGAGGTATTATGTACACTATTTACATTATTTGTACTATTGTCCTCATCTTTTCGCCATACTATTTATTATAACGTTTGGGCCCTTCCGTATCTGTCTATATTTCTGACATGAGGTATTATGTACACTATTTACATTATTCGGACTATTGTCCCTCATCTTTGTCGCCATATTTATTACAACGTTTCGGCCCTTCCGTATCTGTCTATATTTCTGAGGATGAGGTATTATGTACACTATTTACATTATTCGGACTATTGTCCTCATCTTTGTCGCCATATTTATTATAACGTTTGGGCCCTTCCGTATCTGTCTATATTTCTGACATGAGGTATTATGTACACTATTTACATTATTCGGACTATTGTCCTCATCTTTGTCGCCATATTTATTACAACGTTTCGGCCCTTCATTATCTGTCTATATTTCTGAGGATGAGGTATTATGTACACTATTTACATTATTCGGACTCTTGTCCTCATCTTTGTCGCCATATTTATTATAACGTTTGGGCCCTTCCGTATCTGTCTATATTTCTGACATGAGGTATTATGTACACTATTTACATTATTCGGACTATTGTCCTCATCTTTGTCGCCATATTTATTATAACGTTTGGGCCCTTCCGTATCTGTCTATATTTCTGACATGAGGTATTATGTACACTATTTACATTATTTGTACTATTGTCCTCATCTTTGTCGCCATATTTATTACAACGTTTCGGCCCTTCCGTATCTGTCTATATTTCTGAGGATGAGGTATTATGTACACTATTTACATTATTTGTACTATTGTCCTCATCTTTGTCGCCATATTTATTATAACGTTTGGGCCCTTCCGTATCTGTCTATATTTCTGACATGAGACATTATGTACACTATTTACATTATTCGGACTATTGTCCTCATCTTTGTCGCCATATTTATTATAACGTTTGGGCCCTTCCGTATCTGTCTATATTTCTGACATGAGGTATTATGTACACTATTTACATTATTTGGACTATTGTCCTCATCTTTGTCGCCATATTTATTATAACGTTTGGGCCCTTCCGTATCTGTCTATATTTCTGAGATGAGGTATTATGTACACTATTTACATTATTCGGACTATTGCCCTCATCTTTGTCGCCATATTTATTACAACGTTTCGGCCTTTCAGTATCAGTCTATATTTCTGACATGAGACATTATGTACACTATTTACATTATTTGTACTATTGTCCTCATCTTTGTCGCCATATTTATTATAACGTTTGGGCCCTTCCGTATCTGTCTATATTTCTGACATGAGGTATTATGTACACTATTTACATTATTCGGACTATTGTCCTCATCTTTGTCGCCATATTTATTACAACGTTTCGGCCTTTCAGTATCAGTCTATATTTCTGACATGAGACATTATGTACACTATTTACATTATTCGGACTATTGCCCTCATCTTTGTCGCCATATTTATTACAACGTTTGGGCCTTTCCGTATCTGTCTATATTTCTGACATGAGGTATTATGTACACTATTTACATTATTCGGACTATTGTCCTCATCTTTGTCGCCATATTTATTACAACGTTTCGGCCCTTCCGTATCTGTCTATATTTCTGACATGAGGTATTATGTACACTATTTACATTATTCTGACTATTGTCCTCATCTTTGTCGCCATATTTATTACAACGTTTCGGCCTTTCAGTATCAGTCTATATTTCTGACATGAGACATTATGTACACTATTTACATTATTTGTACTATTGTCCTCATCTTTGTCGCCATATTTATTATAACGTTTGGGCCCTTCCGTATCTGTCTATATTTCTGACATGAGGTATTATGTACACTATTTACATTATTCTGACTATTGTCCTCATCTTTGTCGCCATATTTATTACAACGTTTCGGGCCCTTCCGTATCTGTCTATATTTCTGAGGATGAGGTATTATGTACACTATTTACATTATTCGGACTATTGTCCTCATCTTTGTCGCCATATTTATTAAAACGTTTCGGCCTTTCAGTATCAGTCTATATTTCTGAGATGGTATTATTGTACACTATTTACATTATTTGTACTATTGTCCTCATCTTTGTCGCCATATTTATTATAACGTTTGGGCCCTTCCGTATCTGTCTATATTTCTGACATGAGGTATTATGTACACTATTTACATTATTCGGACTATTGTCCTCATCTTTGTCGCCATATTTATTACAACGTTTCGGCCCTTCCGTATCTGTCTATATTTCTGAGGATGAGGTATTATGTACACTATTTACATTATTTGTCCTCATCTTTGTCGCCATATTTATTACAACGTTTCGGCCCTTCCGTATCTGTCTATATTTCTGAGGATGAGGTATTATGTACACTATTTACATTATTCGGACTATTGTCCTCATCTTTGTCGCCATATTTATTACAATGTTTCGGCCCTTCCGTATCTGTCTATATTTCTGAGGATGAGGTATTATGTACACTATTTACATTATTCGGACTATTGTCCTCAAATTTGTCACCATATTTATTACAACGTTTCGGCCTTTCAGTATCTGTCTATATTTCTGAGATGAGGTATTATGTACACTATTTACATTATTCGGACTATTGTCCTCATCTTTGTCGCCATACTTATTACAACGTTTCGGCCTTTCAGTATCTGTCTATATTTCTGAGGATGAGGTATTATGTACACTATTTACATTATTCGGACTATTGTCCTCAACTTTGTTGCCATATTTATTACAACGTTTCGACCGTTGTACGCTCCGGCCTTCTTCAGGTGGTTGGAATGTCGAACTGAACCCTTTATTTCGCTCACTGGGGTAGACCATCCTATTTCCACGTGCCTTGTTTAATAGATGTCAGTTATGCCTTAACTGAGTATTAACAAAGACACATGGCACAGTGGATAAATGCGTTAGATCCAGTGACAAGACCCAAAGAGTGTGAATTCAATGCCTAGTTAAGGCAGTGGAGAACTTTCAAAAATTAACAAGAGATAACTGATAATTGACATCCATTAAACATGGTACGTGGAACTAGAACAGTCTACCCCAGCGAGCGAAATAAAGGGTTCAGTTCGGCATTCCAACCACCTGAAGAAGACCGGAGCGTACAACGGCCGAAACGTTGTAATAAATATGGCGACAAAATGAGGACAATAGTCCGAATAATGTACAGAAAAATACTTTACCAACGAATATTTCATCTATTTAAACAGATACAGATATTAAAACTGAATTTGAATTAATTAAATTACATCATTGTCAAGGGCGACGTCGTCACATTACCTGTGAAGTTCAAAAGGGTTATGATATGTACTGCAGTCATAGCAACAGTCGGTAAGATAACCTGACGGTGTTTATCTCACTGCAATGTGGTGTATTTGTCACTTCAAGGCAACAGATACAAGTTTACTTTGCTATTTTTAAAACTTTTATAGACAGATGGTGTAGAGTAAAATGTATTGTCTAATGTTGGAACTTTTTTTATTTTTCACAAGAGGTCCTGGCTATTACCTGGGGGGATCACGGAGCATTGGCATTGATATAAAATGCTCTAGTGTGTCAACCACGAAGGAGTCTATGTCAAGAAATAAAATTCATATGTCTAAAGGTTACATTAAAAAGTGTGCAGAGTTGTACTAGTAAGATTGAATTGCGTACACGATCTAAAACAGGCTGAAAATATTAGAGCTTCTACAAGGTTGAAAATGAATTAATATACGACTGCAGAAAAAAAAAGATGGAGATAGATAGATAGATAGATAGATAGATAGATAGATAGATAGATAGATGACCAGGATGAAATAGATGGATAGATAAATACGAATATATTGAGATAGATAAATAGCTAGAAAGATAGCTAGCTAGCTTGCTAGCTAGCTTGCTAGATAGATAGATAGATAGATAGATAGATAGATAGATAGATAGATAGAAAGAAACAGACTGATAGATCATACATATGAACTTAGATAGATAGATAGATAGATAGATAGATAGATAGATAGATAGATAGATAGATAGATAGATAGATAGATGACCAGAATGAAATACATGGATATATACGAATATATTGAGATAGCTAGATAGATAGGTAGGTAGGTAGAAACAGACTGATAGATCATACATATGAACTCAGATAGATAGATAGATAGATAGATAGATACGACCTGACTGAAATAGATTGATAAATACATATATTTTTAGATAGATAGATAGATAGATAGATAGATAGATAGATAGATAGATAGATATGACCAGACTGAAATAGATGGATAGATAAATACGAATATATTAAGATAGCTAGCTAGATTGATATATAGATAGAAACAGACTGATAGATCATACATATGAACTGAGATAGATAGATAGATAGATAGATAGATAGATAGATAGATAGAAATGATATGATATAATATGACATGATAGGTCACGAATAGACAAAGACAAACAGATAGATAGATAGATAGATAGATAGATAGATAGATAGATAGATATGATTGACTACTAATATATAGAGAGAGAGACAGACAGAGAGAGCGAGAGACAGAAATAGATAGATATGAATGGCCTCGAATAGATAGATAGATAGAAATGATATGATATAATATGACATGATAGGTTACGAATAGACAGACAGACAGATAGATAGATAGATAGATAGATAGATAGCTAGCTAGCTA
The DNA here is from genome assembly GCA_903632075.3 of Acanthosepion pharaonis. Taxonomy (NCBI): domain Eukaryota; kingdom Metazoa; phylum Mollusca; class Cephalopoda; order Sepiida; family Sepiidae; genus Acanthosepion; species Acanthosepion pharaonis. The sequence continues at coordinate 1,116,745 of CAHIKZ030005475.1, forward strand.
GCTAGCTAGATAGATAGATAGATAGATAGATATAACATCAGTGTTCATCATCGACGTGTCATGTAATTTATCGATCGTTCCAAACTGAACAAAGTACTTTTAGGAAAATTCGCTGTTTCTGTTCTTACGTCATCTTGACGTCATTTTCACCTGGATGTTGCTAATTGGGCGCCATCCGGTGTTATTAAATCTATTTACTTCCGTTCTGCTAGGAGCCTTGCCGTACCTCTTGTATCTTTTTTTAAGTCGCAAATTACAGGCATTGCTTTATCACGGAGGAATGGCTCCGAAAAATGAGTATCTTGCACGCATGCGCATAAATGATACCAGGTAAGAACAGGCCTGATTTCACTGATTTCAGAGGTTTCAGAAATAGACAGATACATAACTAAAGAAATAGGTAGTGGGTATCAGATAGATAGATTTGAAATATTAACTGAGAGAGAAATTAACTAGATATTTCGAATAATTGTGATTGATATGAAAACTTTTAATCAAATAGTGCACTAAATATGATTGAGAAATAAATAAAAACATGTCTGCATATATATATATATATATATATATATATATATATATATTATGCATATTTAGGAAGCAATTTTTCATTAATGCATGTTTCATTAAACAATATAGACAAGTTTTGTCTATTTATTTTAAGTAAGTTCCTTTCATATTGTCTGATAAGCTTAATAACATTATCATTGAAAGACGAAAGGAAATCACCATACATATTGATACATGTTTAAATCTAATCTAAGCTTTCGGCTTACATAAGCCATTATCAAAGATGACGATTTCAATAAACCAAACAACACACAGACGAAAGCACAATGATAGTCCGTCCTTGCTGCTTGAAAAATTTCAAGGTAACGACAAACTCGTATATACGAGACGCAGAAGCTATATACATAAAAAGCTGAAACCTAAAACTGAACAAAATAAATAAACTGTGAAATCTCCAGAAATATTCTTAAATGCCTATAATTTATAACAGACGCCATTGGTTTATATCAAGCGTTTCACATACTTAATACTTCTCGCTTTTCACTCTAGCGTGGTCATTTGTGACGTCACGAGCTGCGACGCGATTTTCGCTTCCGCGTCTCGTATATACGAGTTTGTCGTTACTTTGAAATTTTTCAAGCAGCAATGTGCATTTTTCAATGTGCCTTGTGCTTTCGTCTGTGTGTGTTGTTTGATTTCTTGAAATTTTCATCTTTGATAATGTCTCATATATATATATATATATATATATATATATATATATATATATATATATATATATATATAATATAAGTATGTATGTATATATATTAAGGCATATATTGCTAAAGATTACAGAGTTTTTCCGTTTAATAATCTTTTTTTCTGTTTTTACTTGCTTTCTCGGAAGTTTTTTTTTTGCGGAGGGGGTCTAGTCTATGGTGTTTTGCCGAGAGCTTTCGGTTATCGTCAACCATCATCATGGCTGTATGTTTTGATTTGAAATAGGTTACTTATTATTTCAGTTTTATAGATAATATTTTAGGGATTTAGACAATGTAGTTAGATTAGTTCATAATCTAAATACCCAAAATATTATCTCATATGTACCCCGCTAAAACAGAAGACCATTTTTCGGCCTTTCCAAGACAGATTCTGATATCGGATGACTAAAATTGGAAACAAAAGACAATGGTTAGAAAACTAACATAGGAAGAAAACATTCATTCCTTTACTTGATATGTTTAACTAAACATTTTTTCCTGAAGAAGGTCACAAGATCCGAAACGTGTTTAGCGAAATATTTGAAAAAATGGTTGACGGCATTTTCTATGATGCAAATATACAAATGTGGACTGTAGCCACAGTAGAAGTGGTCTTTCTTGGGCAAGATAGCCTGACTGAGACCACCCCTCTCAAAAAAAACCCAGTAAAATCGACCTTGCTAACCGAAACGCTCCTCTCTGCCGCAATTGGTAAAAGCACGTCAGCCTATAGGATGCAGGTTCGATTCCTGTCAGAGGACACATAATTTCTATGAAAATTTCTCAGAGATTCAGGCCGGTAAATGTTGTTAATACTGTCTATTATAAGCAGAGCGTTTACTTAAATATTTGTATCTATAAATAGAACGTATGAACATAAAAAATGTATTTTATATATATATATATATATATATATATATATATATATATATATAATATATATATATATATATATATATATATATATATCGTTTATAAAACCTTGTAACTGCCATTAATTTTGGGGTAAAAATTGAGAGGATAACTGAGGATATTCGTAATATTGGAAATATGCAAAAAATATTGCAATCTGAAATAGGAACTTAACGAATAAGCTTATCAGTAAGTTTCGACGCGTTATCAGAAAATGACAAGAAATCAAATTTATATGAGGAAAACAGAATTAATTCCCTTTGCTTAACGAGACTTCGTCGATCAACGTTTTTTTTTTTTTCGGATTCACCCCCTCCTCCCCATCCTTCTTTCAATGTAGATATTTATCTGTGTCCCTATTGACTTGAGGATGGTTGAGACTCTCACAAAGACAACTAATATTAAATAAGGCATAGGAAGCATATATTGCTACAGATTTCAAAATGAAAAGAACATTTTTTCCTTTGAATATTATTCTTTTAAAAGCTACTTTTATCTGATAATACCAACAAGAGACTCCATTATTAGCTACACAACTACCTAACCGTGTGTTTAGAACCTTCGCTTTCAGACCATAATTTCCAGGTTCGAATTTCACCATGGTTAATTTAGCGGGAATGTTAGTTCTGGATGCTATCACAACTCTGTATATTGCATATTGACTTTCGATTCATTATAGTGTATTTATTGAAGATGACATCCAATATTTAGTGCGATATTTATTAGTTCTCTTTCAATAGTTATTACGCTACACAATAATTGAGCACTCCGAGGGTCGTTCAAAAAGTCATAAGCCTCACCCAGAAAGAAGGACAATATTTGAACATTTTTCCTTGTAGCCACACACGTCTTATAAAACTATGTGCTGTGTCCTTTCATGGCGTAGGCGATCATGGCTCTCCACATCTCCCATATCCTTTGTAGTAATCAATAAATTTCTTCCCTCTGCCACCTCCCCCAGGCCACATTCTGTCATCTACTTGCTTAAGCCCGCCAGGTATGTCAAGCGTTGCTTTCCCTTGTCTCTCTTTCCCTCTATTCGACCTGTGAGTATCAGATTCTCCAGGCCTTCCTTCCTCATTAAGTGTCCCAGGAATTTCATCTGCCTCTTCCTGATGTTAAGTATAAGCTTCCTCCTTGTTTGCCTTCTCTCTAAACCGTCATCGTTGCTCACACGCTAGGTCAATGATATCCTTAGCATCCTTCTGTGGAACCATGCCAACGTTGCCTCGAGTCTCTTCTTCATCTTTGAGGAGACCGTTCAACATTCGCTCCCGTAAAGGGGGACAGATATCACGTAGCAGCTCAGTACTCTTTTCTTTGTTACCAAAGAAATCTTCCTGTCTCGCAATACTCTGCCCAGCTTTTGGAATGTGGCCATCCAAACACGTCTATGGATCTCGGCGTCGCACTTGCCGTCCTCCGTCAAAACACTTCCCAGGTGTTTAAACTTCCGCACCAGGCTTGACTTTAGTGTCCCCGACCTGAAAATCGCATTTCATGCCCATCCTTTTACTGTAGGGGGTTTTGTAATTTCATTTCTGTGCCTGCTTAGAAAAACTAATTCAGGTTTCTGTGATAATTTTTTTCTGCAGGTGAGATCCATACAAATGTGTGGGGTGTCAGACAAATATAAAAATGATCAAAAGAGCGACCCGAACAAAAGAAAAAGGTATGACACCAAAGGAAAACCATGAGGATATGGTACATATACTTGCTCAGGACTCCACTTTCTATTCAATTGTGATTAAGTAGGCTGCGAAATTCAAGTGGAGAGGGGGCAACACGTAAGGTAACCCCCAGTCAGATCGTCCAAAAACATCAACCACTGATGAACAAGATGATGACAGGCGTCTTACTGTCCAGAAGATGGTTAAGTCCATAGGCATTAATTCTGGTTTGGTCTATAGCACTTTAAATGAAATCTTACAGATGAGCAAGTTTTTTGTAAGACGGGTCCTACAAATGCTAACATCAGAGGAGAAGCTGAAAAAGATTGACATTTCCAGGATACTTCTGACTCGCTTCTACGCTAACCCTGAGCAATTTCCCCGCGAATTAGTAACTCAGAATGAAACCTAGGTTCTCCACTTCGTACCTGAATCAAAGATTCAAAATAAACAGTGAAAACACACTGGTTTTCCACCTACGAAGGGTTTCAGGTAGGTAGTGTATGTTAGCTTTTGTTTTGTGGATTCTATAGGCGTAATTATGATTGACACCTGGAAAAGGGAACAGTTATTAATCCACAGTACTATGCATCAGAATTAAGAGAACTGATGAAGGAATCATGTCGAAACGGAGAGGTGAAGCCAAGGTAATTTTGGTCTTGCTCCAGGATAACGCGGCCGTTCACACGATGCAGTAGCTGAAGCAGCCAATTGTGGCTTGAATTGCTACCCTATGCTCCTTACTCACCAGACGAACTTCTTGTTTGTTAAACTCAAACCCTACCTGCGTTGTCGCCATTTTAGAAACAATAAGATCACATGTCCTGTGGATGAGTTTTTGGGAATAGTAGCAAGACGCGTTCTTCCGTGATGGGATTGTAATGCTTAAGCATCGTTGGTCCTAGGGCATAAAAACTAACATACGCTACCTGCCCGAACTCCTTCGTAGGTGGAAAACCAGTGTGTTTTAACTGCTTATTTTGAATATCTGATTCAGGTTCGAAGTGGAGAACCTAGGTTTCATTTTGAGTTACTAATGCGCGGGGAAATTGCTCAGGGTCAGCGTAGAAGCGAGTCAGAAGTATCCTGGAAATGCCAATCCTTTTCAGCTTCTCCTCTGATGTTAGCATTTGTAGGACCCGTCTTACAAAAAACTTGCTCATCTGTAAGATTTCATTTAAAGTGCTATAGACCAAACCAGAATTAATGCCTATGGACTTAATTATCTCCTGGACAGTAAGACGTCTGTCATCCAAAACAAAAATCAAGCGAAAATAGTGAACTTCTTCAATCCATTTCAAACTTTTTTTATGCAAATTAATCTCTTAATTTTCTTCTTTTTTCTTTCTTCCTATTTTGTGTTATTTTTCTATTTTATTTCTTTTATTTAATTTTTTTTCTTTCTTTTTGTCTTCTTTTAGTTTTTTAAATTTTTCTTTCTTTCTTTATTTCTTTATTTTTGTCTTTCTTTCTTTTTGTGTTTCTTTATGATATAGTCTTTCTTTAGTTTTGAATTTATTTATTTCTTTTTGTCTTCCTTTATTTATTTTTGAATTTCTTTCTTTTTGTCTTTCTTTATTTTTGAATTTTTCTTTCTTTCTTTCTTTATTTATTTTTGTCTCTCTTTCTTTTTGTCTTTCGTTTCTTTCTTTTTGTGTTTCTTTATAATATTGTCTATCCTTATTTTTGAATTTCTTTCTTTTGGTCTTTCTTTATTTTTCTCTTTCTTTCTTTATTTGTCTTTCTTTCTTTCTTTCTTTCTTTCTTTCTTTCAATCTAATTTTTACTCTGCCTTTCATTTGTTTTTATATTTTGTTACCTTTTTAAAGCCATTCTTGTTCATTCGAATTCATTCAATTGTTCTTTCTTTCAGGGTCAGGCTTAGAACTTTTTGAACGACCCTCGTACGTCTTATTTAGGTTTGATTTTGTTTCCTTTTAAATGTCCACTCAAGTGACTTCATGAAGAAACTCCGACGGCTTGATATCGGTTAGAAGCACAAACAAAAAAGTTAAACATCAAGAACCTCGTTTATGAAAAATCTCGCGAAACGTTTGTAAAAAAAAAAAAAAAAAATACGCCATTATCTCTTGTTGATTTAACTCATCTTAGCCTCCGAGGCAATTTACCTCTTAGAAGCAAATCAACAATCAGGTGTAGGGCAGAAAACGGTGTAACTTAAAATAGGATCTACCCTCACTTGCCAGATTTTCTTCACCAGCGGATAATAGAAAAATGCTTCGTCAGTGAATATCTCACTGGCTGTCGGAGGATCTTAAACCGATTTAAAAAAAAAAACCAAAAAAAAAAAAACCAAACAAACTCCAAAATCATCGCTCGGAAAAAAAGTCTGTGATGATGATGGATTAGATCACGGTACAAATCTTTAAGAAATTCCTGATTTTACAATCCTGGTAAACGTGACGTCCGACATATTTTTATTATCCTCTGAATATATTAACAGTGCAATAATGAATCAGTTTTAAAATTCAGACATTTTTTTTTTCATTTTTGCCATTTAGAGCTTCTGGATTCCAACTTTATTCTTCCCGTTTTGTACGAGAAGCCATTTCACTTAATCCGTCGTAACAATCATTTAATACAATGCAGACAAAGACGATTCCACAGAAATAAATTTCGTCCATTCTGCCGACAGGGATTTTCTCTTTTTTTTCCCCCTTTTTTTAGAAGGATAATCATTTTTTTTTTTTAAGAATCAGGCTAATTTTAAAAGCGGAAATAACGTGGTATCTTGTTTGGAAACGATAAGTCATTTCCTGTCTGATTCGCTTTGAGGCAGCAGACAAGAAGGTGTGACATTTGCAATGGAATCACAGTTGTCTCCGCTGATAATCTACGACCCACCCTTCAGGTGACGAAAAATTATCAATGCTGAACTATTAATCAAACTAACATTAAACAAAACTATTGTTATAAAAAAAAAATATATATATATATATATATATATATATATATATATATATATATATATATATATATATATATATGCTTCTGAAAAGAAGTCATATTTATCTGTATCTCACTCATTCAAACCGTTAACTCCTCTCTTTAAAACATCTCTCTGCTAAATTTTAACGCCCCCACCTTCACCTTTAGGCATTTTTGTTGTTCTTTCTCCTATTACACCCTCTCTCTAGAGCTTTTATACATTTCCCTCTCACACTTGTTTCCCACTCCCACACATACACTCACATTAAAATTTTGTTTTTTATACCCGGAGTTATATTTTCTGATTTCCTTTTGAATTTGTAGGTCTGATGAATTGGATCGGATCGTGATTACGATTGCAATATAATAAATGATAACCATGGAATATTAGTGTTTGAGCCTTTCATATATATATATATATATATATATATATATATATATATATATATATATATATATATATATAGTAAGATATATAATCCGGTGTTCTTATTGATATTTTTTTTTTTTTATTTTTACAAAACAGTGCTCAATGTAAATTTACAGACCATAAATATTATATATTAACTGATTTAAAATATTTTTCGCTACACAGTAGTAACCATGTTTCAAAAATGGAAGCTAAAAACTTTAAATTTAATTATATAATTAAATTAAAAGCATTAGTTCCGTTTCATCGTCAAGCGAATATTGGAATAAATATTTTTTTCAAATTTACTGAGTTTTAACGCACATATAAATTCATGATTTACTGTTTCCAAAGATATATAATAAAATTTAAAGTTTTTAGCTTCCATTTTGAAACATGGTTATTACTGTGTAGCGAAGAAACCATATTTTCATTCAGTTAATTTATAATATTTATGTATACATGTATGTATTATTTTGCACTTGCCTTAAAAAATAATGCCATCTTTATTTATGTCCTTATTATTATTTGATATTTTTCCAATTGCTACATTACAAATTACAAGTGGGGGATCTGTTTCCTTATTTATAACCATAGAAAATCGACCCCCGACTTTATGTATAGTCATTTCATCATTTCAGTAAAACTAGGCAGCTGATCGGGCAAATACCGTTCAATCAAGAAATGGCTTGTTAATTTTAACAACTCCAAAACGAAACTGCAAACTAGTAATCATTTTAAAGATGACTGTTTGTCTTCCATCAGTATGGCTTATGCTAACCTCTAAGGAAGCATCTCTCAGCGCCATCTTGATCTCACGTTTTAAACTGACATGAACTGCAATAATTATATTGAATCCTTTACTAAGTTTGCTGCTAAGAAACTCCGTTCACTATCTTACAAAACTCTACCCTTCATCTGTGCTTGGAATATTGTAGTCACATCCGGTCTGTACCTTCTACTCTATGTCTAGAGACGAAATCCAAAGCAAAATTGACAACGTTATAAGTCCTGTACTGGCAACTCGGCTTCTATCATATTCTCACTACTGTAACATAGCTTCTCTTTGAATTTTCTATAATTATTTTCACTGTAATTGTCTCATTAATAGGAGTAGATAGGTGTGTCTTTCGTCCGGTTTACACACTTTCCTAGTCTTTTGAATATGAGTAGAGGGTTATTCCTTTTTTTTAGTTTTTAGGATTGGTGTCCCGGTTCTTTCTAAAGTCTACTTTAACTCAATACTTCTAACGTCTCCGCCTAAACTCTGACATTATATAAATATTTACTTGTTTCATCGTTCTTACTATCGTCCGGTTCACACTCCTCCCCGGTCTCCTGAACAGAAGAAAAGGATTATCCTTTGTTTTCTGTTTTGGATTTGATTTCGAGTTCCTTCTAAATTCTTCTCATTCTCTTTCACTCCCAGTAACCTACTAGCGTCGTAGTGGTATTATCGCCTTGCTTGGGGTGAACTGATAAAAAAAAATGTTGTTACGAATAATAAACCATTTAATAATGACTTCTTTGGTAAATTGACTACAGCAATTTAAACGCAGTACTAGATTGGCGGGAAAGTCTAATCATTTTACAGCTGAAATAGCTAGATGCAACCGTATGTTCTATGCTAGGAGATTCTTCTGCTATATTTCTGACATGTCGAACTCTCTTCCGGCTTTCCGCGTCGATGTCGGCTTCTTCTTGTGCCGTGTTCCTTCATGACGTGAGCAATCGTGACTCTCCACAACTTCCGGTCCTTTGTAGCTCTCAATAAATATTGTTTTTTCGCCATCTCCCCGAAACCCTGTTCCGCCATTCATTTACTCAAGTTCATTATGTAGGTCATGCGTTGCTTTCCTCTGTCCCTCTTCCTTTCAATCTCACCTGTGAGTATCAAATTTTCCAAGCTATCTATCCTCATTATAGGCCCTAGAAATTTCAACTGTCTCTTCCTGATGTTAAATATAAATATCCTTTTTTCTTTCTACTTGCTTTAAAACTTAATCGTTACTAACATGTTTCGCCCATTTTATTCTCAGTATCCTCCTGTAGTATGACATTTTGTGAGGTGATTGTCCAGCATTCACTGTCATATAGGAGCACTGATATTACATAACAGTTAAGTACTGATTTTTGTTTTTATTTTCCTGTATCTTTATACTTTGTTTAACTTTTGGAAGGCATTTTTTGATATTCCAATGCGCTTTCAGTGACGCACTTTTCGCCCTCAATTGAAACATTTTTCAGATATTTACATTATTACATTTGTTTGATTTTGGTAAATTTAATTTCGAATTTGCAGTTGGCGTTTTCTTCAGTGTCTTCTGTAGGAGTTCTTACTGTGCCATTTCTTTATCTCCTATCCACTCTGTGTCATCTGAATATTTTAAGCAAATATTGAATCCTGGTCGGAATTAAAAATTCTCTCGGAATCCCCCCCCAACCCGTATACGTTGAATCGATCTGGTAAGAAGACGCATTCTTGTCGTACATCACTTTTTATTTTTGTAGATTTACTGGTTTTCATTTTCTATCCGTATTCATGCGGTTTGCTGTCTATATAGGTTCTGGATTAGTCTAATATCCTTCCCAAATAAATCAAGCTCTCCTATCAGTTCAAATAGTTCTTTGTGACTTACTTTATCAAACACTCTTGTATAAACTATAAAACATAGATATACATCCGTTGCTCTAAATGGTTGCATTCTCGCATTCTTTGTTGCAGTTTCTTTAACAAATACGCACTTTTCTTCCATTCCAGGTCTGATTCTGCTGCTAATCATCAGTATTTTCTTGTTAGGTTTTGATATATGACTTACTGAACTTATGATGGATTTCACATTCGTTTTAGCCTGGTTGCTTCTAAGTAGTGTTATGAAAATAGTTCTCCTTAGGTCTTCAGGTATTTCACCACTGTTGTATATTTAATTTATTATCTCAATCATCTTCTCAGAACTTAGAATTCTGCCTGAATCTGTTGTTTCGTTTAAGGACCCGCAAACGATTCTTAACTCTTTTGTGACTGACTGCAAATGAAGATTAGGTTGATCCAGCTAAATCATGGCATGCGTAATCCGTTTGAGGTCAAATCTGACACTTGTAAAAAAGAAACTAGTCGAGTACTTTCTAGAGTGGAACAGTTCTTCTCCCATCTTCAAATAATCTTTGAGAGACACAGCCTTAAGAGATAGGAGAAAGGTCAGGTTCTGAAAAAAACAACTATTTATCCAGAGCCGGATTATGAGCTTTGAATCTAATTGCAATTTTTTAAATAAACTAAAATACCTATCTGTTGTTTGTCAATAAAAATATTCTTTTAGAAATACCAATATTTAACTATTCATTGCAAAACCAATTTCGCACATATTTCTGCACAACAGAGGTAAAAAAGAAACACATTTTTATAGCCAGAATTATAAATATGAAACAATCAAAATAAATGTGTCATATTGATATCATTTCAGTTTATGAAGATATTTAAAAGTTATAACGTCTAGAAAATTAAAATCTCTGCTTTATAAATATTTCAAAGATTTAAACATTAATGACACCAACTAAAATAATCTTTTCCTTACTTTACTTCCAGCGAAATCAAATAAGTATGAGTTTGTCATATGAAATCCCATCAAATAATTTGAACTAAATCAAACACGTTATCTACTTGAAACACAAACTAAAACATTATTTTCCTTGCTTTGATTTTTCCAAAGTCAGATAAATATGAGTTTGTCATATTGATATCAATTTATTTTATGAAACTATTTAGAATTGAAAACGTCTAGAAAATTGAAATTATTGCATTATAAAAATTTCTAAGATTTAAATATTAATGAAACACAATGACACAAACTGAAACATTCTTTTCTTTGCTTTGCATCTTGCAAAGTCATACAAATAGATGAGTATGCTATGGTGTTGGAGGGGAGTGGGTTCGTTGTTACTTGTTGCTTTATCAGAAGGTAGGTAGTAGTAGCAGTCCTTCGGGACAGCCGCTAGTTTGGCCTAAAGGTTCAACAAGCAATCAATTTGAGGTCACCATACATAAACAAAATAACATACGAAAGAGAAGGGTATATCAGAACAATTTGTATTAAAATACAACATCAATGAATAGTACAATTTTTCTTGATTCACACGCACAAAAGTCCGTTATAAAAATGTTCATTCGTATAAGAGAAATTGGATTATTAAAGGAATATAAGAGTCACTTTGTTAATACTTAAGTTTAAGGCGTGCTGGTCACAGGAGATGAAAGGTGAGGTCAATGTGTTGGTAGGAGTCATTCGGTATCTCCGGTGGTGAAGGAAGGCTGGAGGCGTCTGGTGATGGGTGAGGAAAGCGTAGCGACATTCTCTGACGGTACTTCAAAGCTTTCTCTCCCAGGAGTGAATTTATCGCTCTATTTATTTGTGCCCATCGGCTCAGAGTCAGTCTGCTGAAGCAAACTGTTGGATATGGCGCGGAGCCGTTTTATTGGTTGAAATTGCTTATTATTCTTTTTATTTCTTTTTATTTTCCACCGGAAATTCTGCGTGGAGCCGGGTGCGCAAAGACCAGTATTGGTCATTTGCTATTTAGACCTCTGAGGGTTAACATCCGGTCCTTCGCTTGCTCCGTGCCACCACAATGCCATATTGATATCAATTCAGTTTAAGAAACTATTTAGAAGTTATAGCTAAAAAATTAAAATCACTGCTTTATAAACATTTCTAAATTTAAACATTAACGAAGCACAATGACACAAACTAAAACATTCTCTTCCTTGCTTTGCATCTTGCAAACTCATATAAATATCAGTTTGTCATATTGATATCAATTTAGTTTATGAAACTATTTAGAATTTATAACATCTAGACAAAATTATAATAATTGCTTTATATAATCTTGTAGGTCTGCAAACTGCAGCCTGTAGTAACCTAAAAGTAACCTGACCCTGTATTTATCAAATACTAATTATTTGCTTCCTACTGAAGAGTTTAATGAGGGTTTATTTTTAATATTATTATGAGCACCATGTATATCTATAAATGCACTTATCAACCTTTGAGATGGCTTTTAAAATGCCAAAAAGCTAGGAAAAGATTGGATGTTGAAAAGCTCCCAGGAAACGAGAAAAAGATTTGAATTTGAGAGGAAATAAACTAAAATCTAAGCTTGCATAAATGGAAAATTTCAGTCAAGTACATTATATCCCCAACAGGCATATCTATCCATCTATCTACCTATTTATCTACAAGAATAAAATGAAATAAAAAAGACAAGAGGAAAAAACTTTTCTTAGCCGAAACGTTCCATCCTTGAGGGAATTTATCAAGACAAATGTAAGGATTTATTTTGTTACACGTGTTTATATACAAGTGCTATGATGTCATTGGTTTATCAAGCCTATTAAATGTGATAACGCTCATGAATATTCATCTGGGGGTTGAAAGGTCAATCAAAACATGGGGAGAACAAAACGTGCCATAATTCAAAGTCTGGATTGTAGCACTTTATGTCCTCAACATGTTTTGATTGAGGAATAAAGAAAAGGATAAGCTTATTTTCATGAAGATTGATTATATTTGTTATGTATTAGAATGCATTTTTACCAACACCAAGCACGAAAAGACAGATTTTAAAGTCTGAATTTTCAGACACGACCAGGTCCTTTTTCAACGAGACGAGAAATAAACAAATAGTCTTTTGTTATGTTACTTTAAATTTGATTTTGGCTTAGTGGTTTTATATATATATATATATATATATATATATATATATATATATATATATATATATATATATATATATATTACGTGTATACTCATACTTATATATATATATAAATGTCACGTTAGTTAAAGGCGAATTGTAAAATTTATCGGATTGTAACCACGACAAAACCAAATAGTTTTCATTGTTTCCTTGAAGTAATCGCTTACTTTCTGTTTACTCTCTCCTTACACCTCAGCTGCTCGCATGGATAGCGATCAATCTCTACTGCAATCTATTTGGACGCGCCACTGTTGGAATTGCTCAAAATATACCTCATGTGACAATGAGCGATCACTATCTATCTATCTATCTATCTATCTATCTATCTATCTATCTATCTCCTTCACACACATACACACACACATATATATATATATATATATATATATATATATATATATATATATGGCGGTGCATATGCAGGTACGTTTGTGTCTTTTGTATACAAAAGGTAATGGGTTTTGAATGCATATTTGCTTAAACATGTCTGCGCATGCGCGCGACATCGATTTCGCAAAAAGAAAGATTTGCAGTGAAGACTGATGCCATCCAAATCGTCTATCGGAAGAGGAAGGAAAAAATAATACCTGGCAAATTGTAAATAAGAGAAAAGAAAGAAAGAAAGAAAGAAAGAAAGAAAGAAAGGAAAAACGAAAGAAAGAAAACTAAAGAAAGAATGAATACGTGAAGGAGAAGGTGAAAAAAGATTGAAAAAGTAAGAAATACAAGAAAAATAGACAAAAATAATGAATTCATGTGAAGATAGAATATTTGATTTTAAATAGTAAAAAAAGAAACAAGAATGAATGAATTAAATTGAATAAAACAAAGAAAGAACAAATGAATGAATTCGAATGAACAATAAAGGCTTTTAAAAAAAGTAAAGGGATAATTTAAAGGTAAAAAAAATGAAAGGCATAGTAAAATTGGATTGAAAGATAGAAAGAAACAGCAAACAAAGAAAAAAAGACAAAAAACAAGAAAGACAAAAAGAAAGAAATTCAAAAATAAAGAAAAACAGTATTATAAAGAAACACAAAAAGAACGAAAAGAAACAAAAAAGAAAGAAAGACAAAAATAAATAAAGAAAGAAAAAATTAAAAAATAAAGGAAGACAAAATGAATGAAAGAAAATTAAATAAAACAAATAAAATAGAAAAATACCGCAAAATAGGAGGAAAGAAAAAAGAAGAAAATTAATAGATGAATTTGCATAATAAATTTTGAAATGGATTGAGAAAGAAAGAAAGAAAGAAAGAAAGAAAGAAAGAAAGAAAGAAAGAAAGGTGAATGTTACAAAGCTAACGAAAGAAAGGAAGGCGGGAATAAAAGAAGAATTAAATCAAAGAAAGAAAGAAAGAAAGAAAGAAAGAAAGAAAGAAAGAAAGCAAGGTGATCGTTACAAAGAAAACGAAAGAAAGGAAGGCGGGAATAAGAGAAGAATCAAAAGAAAGAAAGAAAGAAAGAAAGAAAGAAAGAAAGAAAGAAAGAAAGGTGATCGTTACAAAGCAAACGAAAGAAAGGAAGGCGGGAATAAGAGAAGAATCAAATCAAAGAAAGAAAGAAAGAAAGAAAGAAAGAAAGAAAGAAAGAAAGAAAGAAAGAAAGAAAGAAAGGTGATCGTTACAAAGCAAACGAAAGAAAGGAAGGCGTGAATAAGAGAAGAATCAAATCAAAGAAAGAAAGAAAGAAAAAAAGAAAGAAAAGAAAGAAAAAAAAGAAAGAAAGAAAGGTGATCGTTACAAAGCAAACGAAAGAAAGGAAGGCGGGAATAAGAGAAGAATCAAATCAAAGAAAGAAAGAAAGAAAGAAAGAAAGAAAGGTGATCGTTACAAAGCAAACGAAAGAAAGGAAGGCGGGAATAAGAGAAGAATCAAATCAAAGAAAGAAAGAAAGAAAGAAAGAAAGAAAGAAAGAAAGAAAGAAAGGTGATCGTTACAAAGCAAACGAAAGAAAGGAAGGCGGGAATAAGAGAAGAATCAAATCAAAGAAAGAAAGAAAGAAAGAAAGAAAGAAAGAAAGAAAGAAAGAAAGAAAGAAAGAAAGAAAGAAAGGTGATCGTTACAAAGCAAACGAAAGAAAGGAAGGCGGGAATAAGAGAAGAATCAAATCAAAGAAAGAAAGAAAGAAAGAAAGAAAGAAAGAAAGAAAGAAAGAAAGAAAGCAAGGTGATCGTTACAAAGCAAACGAAAGAAAGGAAGGCGGGAATAAGAGAAGAATCAAATCAAAGAAAGAAAGAAAGAAAGAAAGAAAGAAAGAAAGAAAGAAAGCAAGGTGATCGTTACAAAGCAAACGAAAGAAAGGAAGGCGGTAATAAGAGAAGAATCAAAAGGAAGAAAGAAAGAAAGAAAGAAAGAAAGAAAGAAAGAAAGAAAGAAAGAAAGAAAGAAAGCAAGGTGATCGTTACAAAGCAAACGAAAGAAAGGAAGGCGGGAATAAGAGAAGAATCAATTCAAAGAAAGAAAGAAAGAAAGAAAGAAAGAAAGAAAGAAAGAAAGAAAGAAAGAAAGGTGATCGTTACAAAGCAAACGAAAAAAAAAGGAAGGCGGGAATAAGAGAAGAATCAAATCAAAGAAAGAAAGAAAGAAAGAAAGAAAGAAAGAAAGAAAGAAAGAAAGAAAGAAAGAAAGCAAGGTGATCGTTACAAAGCAAACGAAAGAAAGGAAGGCGGGAATAAGAGAAGAATCAAATCAAAGAAAGAAAGAAAGAAAAGAAAGAAAGAAAGAAAGAAAGAAAGAAAGAAAGAAAGGTGATCGTTACAAAGCAAAAACGAAAGAAAGGAAGGCGGGAATAAAGAAGAATCAATTCAAAGAAAGAAAGAAAGAAAGAAAGAAAGAAAGAAAGAAAAAAAGAAAGCAAGGTGATCGTTACAAAGCAAACGAAAGAAAGGAAGGCGGGAATAAAAGAATAATCAAATCAAAGATAGATAGAAAGAAAGAAATGAAATCGAAATAAATGGAAGAAAATAGAAAGAAAGCATACATATGAAAAAGAGAAAAAAAATACAGAAAGAAAAAAAGGATTAATGAGTTTGCATAAAGAACGTTTCAAATGGATTGAAAAATAAGAAAAAAAGAAAGAAAGAAAAAAGAAACCTATTTCCAAAGTCTAGAATCTCTTTGATCTATCATCAGAAGATCTTAATAATCGCGACGCACGATCAGCGTGATTCCAAAATTCTGGATCGATTCCAACGGACAAAATTTCAATGACAGATTTCCAGCCTGTCTTCCAAGGTGAAGCTAACATTAAAAAAGTAACCCGACATCATCTACGAACGAACTTCAAATACGTAATTAGCAAATACAATTTTTCAACTCATCAAAATGTTATTGATTTTGTTAATAGATTCACATTTGCGTTATATATGATAAAAACTATTGTTGGATGTGTGCTTAATTGTAACGATTAGCGAATCGAAAATACAAATCTGTCATCTTCTTAACGCATCGATGATACCTTTCCCAAGGTAGAAATCCATCTCTTCAACGGCTTAAATAACAAGGTCAAATGGACTCTCTTACTGAAGAATGTGATTGTTTTGCTTTGTTTTACGGTATATCAACGACAATTGGTTATTTATTGTCAACAATTTTCATTGCTGGTAATATTTTTCTTCATAAATGTAATTATTTTCCTTCAGAAATGTATTCCTGGTAATATTTTTCCTTCAAAAAGTTATTTCTGGTAATATTTTTTCTTAAAAAATGTATCGATTTTTTTTTTTTTTTTCGAAAATGTTTGGTTTGGTTTGTTTTACGGCATATCAACCTCAATAAGTTATTTAAAGTCAACAAGATTTTTTATTATAAAATGGACAAAGTCCGACAATTTTTTTTAAGGCATTTTTATGTTTATACATTCTGTTTATAGATACGTAAATGCTCCGTTTTATAATAAATAGTATTAAACAACATTTACCAGCCTGAATGTCCGACATATTTTCATAGAACTCCTCTGTGGCCGAAACGTTTAAAGGCACGTCAGGCTGTATGACGGTTCCGTATAGGATACAGGTTCGATTCCTGTCGGAATACGAAAATTTTCTAGGAAAATTTCTCGGACATTCAGGCCGGTAAAACAGAGCATTTACTTAAATTTTTGTGTCTATAAAAAGAATGTATAAACATAAAGATTTTTATTGCTGGTAATTTTTTTTTTCATAGATTTATTGCTGGTAATATTTTACAAAGTATTTCTTGTATTAAAACATATTTTTACACTTTCATAATGTTTTGACCCCAATTTGTGGGTTGACTATTTACACATAGCTGGTAACCTAACAGGTGCTACCACACCTGGATCAGTGTGGACCTAGGAACACCAGCAATTATGAGGTGGTACCAAGGTTCCCAAAACCTCCTGATCAGAGGCCATGCTGCTGGACGTAGTTTATCGTCTTACCCAGGACGCGGATGTAGTTTATCGTCATACCCAACTGGGATGTAGAATGTATATTATCGTCACTCGCATTTTATCTATTACTTCTCGGATTCCAGTTGAGTTCCTTACATTTAATTACGCGCAAATACTCTTGGGAAAGGTATCAATCCATCTCTTCTCCTCCCATCTACGGGTTAAATAGTTGGGTTTTTATTTGGCAAAATCATTGTTGTTCTCAAAACTTATTGATGCAAAATTCACTCACATGAAAAAAGAAATTATAGTTACAATCCAAAATTAATTTCGGCTTTAAATAACCCACAAAGAGATGATAAACCGTAAAAAAATTAAAAACTTATTGCTGATTAACACCCACAACTCCTACGGCTGGTATATTTACATAGACCCCTTGATGGTAAGCATAATATAGTGTAGCAATATACGCATTGACAGAAGAAGGTTTGGTTTGGTTTGTTATGTTTTACGGTATATCAACCTCATTGGGTTATTTAATGGCGACAACTTTAGTTTGTCATATTTTGTTTTGTCATAAATCTATTTTTGGTAATATATTTTCCTCAAAAATGTATAGCTGGTAATATTTTAAAATATGTATTGCTGGTAATATTATTTTCAAAAATTTATTGCAGGTCATAGTTTTTTTTTTGTTCAAAAATTTATCTCCGGTAACAACAGTTTTACAAAATATCTCTGGTATTAAAACCAATTTTTAGACATTTATAATGCTTTTTACCTCAGTTTCGGGGTTAATTATTTGCCCATAGCTGGGACCCTAACAGGTGCTAGCACCCGGGTTAGGGTGGACCTGGGAACACCAGTAATTAAGAGGTGGTTTCACGGTCTTCAAAATCTGATCAGAGGCCTTGCTGTTGGACGCAGTTTATCGTCTTACCCAGGACGCGGATTTAGTTTATCATCATACCCAGGACGACAGAAGAAGGGAAATTCTTTCTAAACACAAACATACAAAAAATAAAATGTATTTTACATTTGGAACGTCAAAGGATTGCCGATATTTAATGTTTTATTTTGACTGTTTTTAATTATCCCAATTTGTATAT
Source organism: Acanthosepion pharaonis (assembly GCA_903632075.3). Classification (NCBI taxonomy): domain Eukaryota; kingdom Metazoa; phylum Mollusca; class Cephalopoda; order Sepiida; family Sepiidae; genus Acanthosepion; species Acanthosepion pharaonis. The sequence goes on from CAHIKZ030005475.1 coordinate 1,135,154, forward strand.
CAACATTTTAAATCATAAATAATTTTGTTGAATTCGTAAAAGTGTTTCGCTTCAATCAAGTAATTACACTAACATAGAAAAGGGTGTAAGACAAGGGTTTATCTTCTCACCAGACCTATTCAACTTTTACAGTGACGCGATCTTGAGAGAACAACAAAGCCTAACATGATTTATTATTGGTGAACACCAGGTTAACAATACGATATATGCAAATGAAACTGTGTTGATGCCGACGAAGCAAAAAAAACAAAAACAAAAAAACTATAGATGTCACTGAAGAAGGTAGTAGATAAAAGTGTAAGAAATGACTAAGCAGCAAATGTAAGAAGACAGAATGTATAGTTGTCAGTAAAAGTACAGGCTAAGATCCGTCATAGGTATGACGATAAACTACATATGCGTCTTGGGTATGACGATAAACTACGTCCAACAGCAAGGTCTCTGACCAGAAGGTTTTGAGGAGCGTGGAACCACCTCTTACTTGCTGGTGTTCCCAGGTCCACCCTGATCCGTGGTGGTAGCACCTGTTAGGGTCCCAACCATGGGCAAATAGCTAACTCCCAAACTGGGGTCAAAGCACTTTGAAAGTGTAAAAATAAGTTTTAATACCATCAATACATTTTTGAAGTAAAAATATTACCAGCAATACCTTTTTTTGTAAATAATTATTACCAACAATATATTATTACCAGCAATATATTTAGGACGAAAAAAAATAGCCAGCAATACATTTTGAAAGAAAGAAATATTACTAGCAATACAATTTGGAAGAAAAAAAATATTACCAGCAATATATATTGGAAGAAAAAATATTACCAACAGTACATTTTGGAAGAAAAAATATTATCAGCAATATATTTTGGAAGAAAAAATATTACCAGCAATACATTTTGGAAGAAAAAATATTACCAGCAATACATTTTGTAAAAAAATATCACCATCAATAAAATTCTTGTCGGCATTAAACAATCCATTGAGGTTGATATGCTGTAAAACAAACCAAATCAAATTATATTTAATTGAAGCCACAAAATTGTGTTCAAATTATTTAGATTTCAACATTAAAGTGTGAGAAATGTCTAAACAGCAATTTTAAGACAGAATATATGGCTGACAAAAAAAAAAAAAAAAAAAAAAAACAGCCTAAGACGAAAACTACACATTGGAGGCAGCAAAATAAAAATTAGAATACTGAGGAAGTTTTTAAACAGTGAAAGGAAAACGGGACAAAGAAATCTCACAACACATTGGTATAGCGAAAGTTGCATTCTTAAAGCTAAGTAAATATTAAATAACGGGAAAAATTCGTTAGAAACACAGAAAACAGAATAACATAGACTGAACATGCGAATAACGAAGAAGGTTTAAAGGAAATCGAAACAAAAAGGACGCTTCGACTTGAAATTTCTACGGCTAATAATGAGAAAAGAGGACTTAGGGAATTTGACACTCAGAAGACATACTCTAGACAGAGGGAACCAGCGAATAAAATATCTAACGAGCGTGTGTAAATGGATGGTAGAACAGAGATAGGGAGAATAATGAACAGACAAATATTGCTTGGAGCTACAAAAGATAGGAAGATGTGGAGAGCCATGATCGCTTCCTTCTAGAAGGGAGAAGATACATAGATGTAGATGTGGGATTAGACGATGGTGTACTATATCCTCGATAGGACCAATTTTCTTCCTTTTTTCACGGGATACACTAGCAGGGATAAACTTTATGGATAGGTTTCAGTTGCACGTGAAAAAAGATTTGAGATTCAGATCTATTGCAATAACATAAATGGTAAAAACTTTAACCATCAGACGAAGATGGACATTGAAACTACATCCGGCAACAAGGCCCCTGATCGTGAGACTGGAGGTTTTGAAGAGCCTTGAACCACCTCCTAATTGTTGTTTCCAGGTCCCTCCTGACTTGGGTGGTAGCAGCTGTTAGGGTCCCAGCTATGGGCAACTAGTGAACCCCAAACAAAAACAAAACACTATGAAAGTATAAAAATACATTTTTATAGCAAAATGGCCAAAACATTTTATTGTAGAACTAGCAGTAGAGCCCGGCGTTGCCCGGGGATATAACAGTAAGAGATAGATCAAATATCCACCATCATAAAGACTGAAAAATAAAATTGACAAAGATTATCGTTTATCTTAATTACTTTTTTTTTTTTTTTTTTTGTTTTTTTTACGAATTGGTCAAACCCAAACTCAAACAAAAACATTGTTTTCAATCGTAATGAGTCTCTACCGATTGAATAGAATTTTATTATATCTTGTGAATGGAATTTTTAAAGCATTCTGAATGTAAAAATGAAAAAAGTGTGCAAGACAATAAGAAACACTAAATGCCAAAAAAAAAAGTGAAGTTTTGTTGAAATCGGTTGAAAAATGTAGGTAGCCTTTCTGTAATCTTTTAGTTTTACAATTTATGATTTTTACTTATTGAATACAGTAAAAAAAAATTGCATATTTTGCTTGTGGTGATTCATAATTAGAATTCTGATTTGAATATATTTTCCACTCGTTGTTTCTAATACAAAAAATATTAACTTTATTTGGGTTTATTAATTATGATCTAACAAATCTTATTCATTTAGTAGCCTTTCTGTAATAATAACCTTTTACAATTTATGATTTTTACTTATTGAATACAGTAAAAAGAATGAACACTATGTGTATTTAAAGTAGTTTCCGGTTATTATTTTTAGTTAGGAGGACTTGTGTATGTTTAGATTTCATTATCTTTCCCTAAAGATAAAGAATTATCCGATGTTTGGATTCGTACAATCAGTAGAGATCGTTAGATTATTGTTTAAGTTTGACGGACATGCATGTCATAATTATTTTTTTTTTTGTTTTTTTTTTTACGAATTGGTCAAACCCAAACTCAAACAAAAACATTGTTTTCAATCTTTATGACTCTACCTATTGAATAGAATTTTATTATAAACAATTGTCTTGTAAATGAAATTTTTTTAAGCATTCTGAATGTTAAAAATAAAGAAAAAAAGTGTGCAAGAGAATAAGAAACACTACCAGCCAAAAAAAAGTGAATTTTTGTTTTATCGGCTGAAAAATGTAGGAAATCCGATTCCATATATAAAGGAACACACACACACAAACAACCAGGGTTTTTAACCCGATGTGAGTTGTCCCCCTTTCATTCTCACGATGTGTCTTAATCGTGTTTTCAAATTGATTTTGTGCAAAAAACAATTGTATTTTTCCCATTTCGGGCGCTGTTAGAACCACCACAAGGTAATTTTATGTAGTCCTGTGAAGTTTTGTTGAAATCGATTGAAAAATGTAGGAAATCCGATCCAATATATAAACGTTACACACACACACACACACACACACACACACACAATCTGCGTTTTATAATAAGTAAGATTACAAAACATTATAATATTATATAATTCGTCTGAACACTTTCCATAGAAACAGCAATAGATCAATGAGAAGCATGCGACGTTTCGTCTGTGGGAAAGTGGTTGTAGAGTAGAAAATAATTTGACAACCACAAGGACAGTGAGACCCTTTTTTGGACTCAATCGAAACTGGAAAGTGAAGATTTGGTAGCTCCTGCCCATACATTCCAGCATTACTACAGGTTCGAAATGATCTGGCTCTTGTAAAGATAAAGGATAGTGAACTGACCATTTTTCTAGCATCTTTAACGATGGATCTTATGTACGAGTTTCACTTGAGTTATGGGTTGAGTTTAATTTCTAATATCCGCTTAAGGCACGAGGCCTCCCGTGAAGAACACGAGTTCTTCGATATTGGTGAAAGTTCTTCTTCTACTGGGTGAGGACGGAACGTCACTAACTTGCTTTTCGTGGCATTGAATGTAACCAGCCAGTTTCTTCCCCACTCAAATGTTTTCAAAATTTTCTATTAAAATATTTCTTCAGAAAATCAGGTTTCACAAGTCCAGTAGATGTTATCGCTCTTTCCAGTGTTGATGGAAGTTTCCTACCTAACCTTTTATTTGAAGTAGTGTGGAATATCAACATCTTGATTATGTCATTATTTTCTCATTCGGTTTGAAATTTATAAAATCTCTCTCTTAAAACACTTTTTTAGGAAATCAGGTTTCTCAAGTCCAGTAGATGTTATCGCTTTTTCCAGTACTGATGGAAGTTTCCTTCCTAACCTTTTGTTTGAAGTAGTGTGGAATGTCAACATTTTCATTATGTCATTATTTTCTTTTTCGGTTTAAAATTTATAAAATCTTTCTCTTAAAACACTTTTTTAGTAAATCACGTTTCTCAAGTCCAGTAGATGTTATCGCTCTTTCCAGCATTGATGGAAGTTTCCTTTCTAACCTTTTATTTGAAGTAGTGTGGAATGTCAACATCTTGATTATGTCATTATGTTCTCTTTCGGTTGAAATTTATAAAATCTTTCTCTTAAATTTTTTTTTCAGGAAAACAGGTTTATTAAGTCCAGTAGTTGTTATCGCTCTTTCCAGTCTTGATAGGTTTTCTCTTCCTAGCCTATTGTGGAAAGTTAAAAACTAGATTTTAGAAAGTTAAAATCTAGATCGTTAGACAAACAGAATGAGTCACGATTATGTAGATATAAATACATAATTTATTATACATATATTTATCATTTGACTTATTTTGTTGGTCACACCTGTTTGAATAGACGACCTGTTTTTTTTTTGTTTTTTGTTGTTTTTTTTTTAATAGTGTTAATTACATCTTCCGTCATGTGCATTTGAGAGACTTAATAATGATGTTAAGCCCTTCCTTTCTGGGAGAAAACAAAATCTCATCTGTTGTACTTTAAACCACTCGGCCACAGAAAGCTTAAAATCTACAATTTTTTTAAAGAAATCAAACTGTATTTCAAATTATAACGAACAAAACTACAACATATAACAGACATATTACTGCCTCTAGTAATCATGTCCACACAAACATGTATATGCCAAAGGCTGAGTATCCGCTACCAATCAATTGTGAACGCAGAATAATCTATCATAATTTCATTACTTCAAAACTAAAAAAAAATCGGCATTAAAAGCTCCATAAGGAGTTGATATGACGTTAAACAAACCAAAGAATCAAAAGAACGATGACAAGCGATGAAAAGTTGATTGCTTACAATAATGTGAAGCAAAAAATATCCAGTGGATAAAAAAAACGAGTCGGCGGTAACCACCCCAAAAGCCGATCTACATTCGAAGATCTATATCAGGTGAGAGGAAAATTGTGTTGAGCGGTCGACTGCCTTTCTTTAAAATCGCTAAATTCTCGAACGCCGACCAGTGACGCCTGTGAAATTAATCAACGACCTCAAAGTGACTAAAACATAAATGGTGAGAAGATGCAATGTATATTTATCAGCAAGAAGAACATCCCAAGATGTAAGATACGAATTCCCTTCCTCTTTATGTGCCGTCTCTCGCCAGGACGTGGGCCATCATGGCCCTCCGCAATTACCTGTCACATGCAGATCGAAATTTCGTTGTTTCTAAACACTCTTCCGCCATCGAATTTCTCAAGCACGTCAAGTATATTAGGGGTTGTTTTCTTCTGCGCTTTTGTCCCCCAATCCATTCAGATTTTACAAGCCTTCTTTCCTCAGTATGTGCCCCAGAAATTTTAACTGCCTATTCCTGGTGCTAAGAATAAGATTCCTTTTTGTTTTCATTTTCTTTAAAACGTCGTCGTTTTTCATATATTCGGCCCATGTTATCCTCAGCATCCTTCTGTCGAAATTTCAATTGTCTCTTAATGATGTTAAGTATTAGGTTGGTGCAAAAAATAATGACGTAATAATGTCGTTTTTTGACGTTAAAAATACGTCAAAAAACGACATTATTACGTCATTATTTTTGCACCAATCTAATATAAGTTTCCTATTCGTTTCCATTTTCCATAAAACCTCGTCGTTGCTCACATATTCGGCCCATGGTATCCTCAGCATCCTTCTGTCGAAATTTCAACTGTCTCTTCCTGATGTTAAATATAAGTTTCCTATTCGTTTCCATTTTCTATAAAACCTCGTCGTTGCTTACATGTTCGGCCTATGGTATATCTGAGATGTTAAAAGCAAACCAATATAAAATTTTAAATATCTGAGAAATGTTGTAACCGGGGATTGAAAATGTGACTCTGAAACCCGAAGTTGTATTGAGATAGCAAAAGATTGGTTCTACAGAACGATGCCGAGATAACCATGAACTTATCACATGCATAACGAAAACGTTTTAAGAAATGAAAAAGAATCTGAAATTTCTTGCACACAATTATAAGGCGAAAGACCTTGGAGAATTTGATACTCCCATCTTAACGCAAGAGGGAAACAGCGTATAACATACCTAACGAGCTTTTGTAAATGGATGGTATTACAGACAGTGGGTTATCTGGTGGAAAGACAAATCTAAGTTCCAAAAACTCCAGGAAGATGTGAGAAGCATTAACCAAAACGGAATAGTCCATTACTTAGGAGATATTATCAAGAGAAGTTAAACAGACCTATCTTTGTTTTTATTTTTTATTTTAATGAAACCAAGTAGCGTGTCCGATATGTCGTTTGTCTTTCCACGCGTTCAAAACAGAATAGTCCATTATTTCTGTGGTATTTTCAAGGTGTAAGATTCGTGCAAAGTAAAGAAATGAGTGACAAGCACTATTACAATAGGAATACAATTAACGAAGCAAGAATTAAAATGGATATCACATGTCACTAGAATGGAAAATAATGTCTTTAAAAGCTACCTTAAGCACAAATCTAGGAAGAAAACTTACATTAATACGAGAAAGAACGATAACAGATAGTGGACCTTGAAAATTTTTTTTAAGAGATTTTATAAATTTTCGCCGACTGTCACCATGGCTGGTCACGGCTCTCCACAACGTACGTGTTTACATCTCTCCACGTTCCTTTTCTTTATTATTTGGCAACAGCCTTAATTTTTGGAGAGTTGGTTTCCAGTCGCCTTCTTTACGCTTTTGAATTGACTGGCTGCCAGCCAAGGCTAGAGCGCGCAGTCTTCTCTGTTATATTATCTGGGAAGATGAAAGTGGGATTCCCGTCTTTGCCACTGTACGCAACAGAATTTGAACACCTTTCACTGATTGCACTTCCTGCGTCGAGACATCACCTCCATAATTAGAAAAAGCGTAAATGCACTTCGAGACACGGATTTCGATAGGAATGTGTCATGATTCCAATCATCTTATTTCTTATAGTTGCTGCCGGTGACCTCTCCGGAATCATGACGATAAACGGCACCTCAGCAGACAACGAAGATGGCAGATCTCGTTGCGGGTTTCTGGACAATAATGAAGACGCCAGGCGTGTGACAGAATTTGGCTGGCAAGAGCAACTAATACATTATCGCCTTGGAGGAAATACATCCGATGATCGCTGTCGACACTGAACGTGGTGCGTAATCATAATTATATTGCAAGGTGATGATCAGCTGAACTTGGATGGATTGGCCGAGTATTGATTATACTGTAATTATTCTAATAGTGGTTCGCCCTCTGGAAGTGCAAGCGTGTCTTCCAAATCATTCGTTCATTTAGAGAATTCGATATCCACTAAAGCAAAATTGTTGCTACCATGACCCTGTGCCAGACTAAGTGTAAATTTATAAAATCTCTTAAAAAAATATTTTCAAGGTCCTTTATCTGTTATCGTTTTTTTTTCATTACTAGCCTTGGTTGGCAGTCAGTCTATGTGAAAGTCTATTCCGAATTCAAAATCATAAAAAAGGCGTCTGGAGACGCAACTCGCCAGAAATCAGGGCAACTGCCAGATAATGAAGAAAAGGAACGTGGAGAGATGTAAACACGTAAGTTGTGGAGAGCCGTGACCAGCCACCGTGAATGTCGGTGAAAATTTATAGAATCTCTTAAAGAAAAACTTTTCAAGTTCCATTATCTGTAATCGTTTTTTTTTTGTTTTTTTTTTTGTTTTTTTGCCATTACTAGCCTTGGTTGACAACCAGTCTATGAGAAAGTCTATTCTAAATTCAAAATCGTAAAGAAGGCGACTGGAAACCAACTCGCCAGAAATCAAAGCTATTGCCAGATAATAAAGAAAAGGAATGTGGGGAACTGTAAACACGTACGTTGTGGAGAGCCGTGACCAGCCACCATGTCTGTCGGCGAAAATTTATAAAATCTCTTAAAAACTTTACAAGATCCTCTAATTGTTATCGTTCTTTCTAGTACCGATGGAAGTTTTCTTCCTAGATTTTTGGCTTAAGGTAGCTTTCAAAGACATTATTTTCCCTTCTTCTGACATGTGGTATCCATCTTAATCGTTGCTTCAATAATAGTATTCCTATTATAATGGTGCTTGTCACTCCCTTTGTTACTTCGCACGGACCTTACGCCTTGACAATACCGTTCTGTACTATTCCGTTTTTATCGCATGGAAATACAAAAATATATCAGAGACGCTACTTGATTTCAATGAGAAAAGGAAAGGAAGAACGGGTGTTTACCTTACGGTTCAGTGGAATGGAAAATTTGTCAATTTCAATTTATTTAATTTGTACCCACTTACTCCTTTAAATAATGACCAGTATTCCTATTTATTATTCATATTGCAATATTCTATAACATTTTAGCCCAAATAATTAACAAATCGATAGGAGCATTTCTACGGATAGTTTATTGTCGTAGAACTCGCCATTATCTTATTCATTGAGTAACCGAAGAATTAAGATTCATCAGAATTTTTTTAATAGGAAAACCGTGAATTTTTCACCTGCTCAAACTAGTATTAACTAAATTCGCTTTTTGTTTATTACGTTGATCCATAATTAATTTCAGTTTTGGGGAACAAATTGTAAAGAAGATTCAATCATAAGAATTAAACGTTCGTAAATATATGATCAATGAAAACGGTTTGGGATGGCTAAAGACGCATTGCAAAAGCTAGGCAGATTTTTACAAGACAGGAGGATTTTTTTGGTTACAAATAAAGTTGTAAATTTTTAAGGCGCACACGGACTTTATGGACACCCTGTATTTCTATAGATATAGCTACCTTAGAAAAGTATTAGAAAAGCCACCCACCTGGCATCACCATACTTATTATAAAACCCAGGTTGTGTGTGAGTGTGTCTGTACGTTTACATATTGGATCGGATTTCCTACATCTTTCAACCGATTTCAACAAAACTTCACAGGACTATGTAAAATTACCTTGCGGTGGTTCTGACAGCGCCAAAAATTGGAAAAACACAATTGTTTTTGCACGAAATCAATTTGAAAACACGATTAAGAGGCATATCGAGTTATACTGTGTGTTCATTTATATATGGGATCGGATTTCCTACATTTTTCAACCGATTTCAACAAAACTTTTTTTGGCAGGCAGTGTTTCTTATTGTCTTACACACTTTTTCTTTATTTTTACATTCAGAATGCTTTAAAAATTCCATTTACAAGACAATTGTTTATAATAAAATTCTATTCAATCGGTAGACTCATAACGATTGAAAACAATGTTTTTGTTTGAGTTTGACCAATTCGTAAAAAAAAAACAAAAAAAAAAATAATTAAGACATGCGTGTCCGTCAACCTTAAACGATAATCCTCCTTGTCAATTTCATTTTTCAGCATTTATGATGGTCGGTACTTGATCTATCTCTTACTGTTACATCCCCGGGCAACGCCGGGCTCTACTGCTAGTCTTAAATAAAATGCTAGCGCCGTCTTAAAAATGCATTTCTGTGATATTTTAACGTTAAAGTAAATAATATTTGTTTCAGATTGGATTAATGAAACTTTAAAACAGTTAATATTCCTCAAATAACGTTTCAGAAAAGTATATTTGATTTTTGAAAGATTTTTTAATAAAAAGTTGCGGTGAAAAAATACTGAAATAGTGCGTTAACCAGTTATTAAAAAAATCTCCTCCCATTCAGTTTAAATAAGTTTCAAATTAGTTTTACAATGCAGCAAGTTATGTTGCTTATTAGAAATATTAAATTTAATCCATTGGCTTAAAAATTAATCTATTGGCTTGAAATTACAATTAAAATAAAAGGTTCAAGATATATATATATATATATATATATATATATCAGTGGCGACTCTTGGACAGATATTTTTATCAGACTCATTAGAATATTTAATTTTTTAATATTTAGAATATACTATTGGTATAACTTGGATGCAAAAATGATTCCTTTAATCTAACTAAAATATATAATTTTAAAAATTTCTAGTCTGATATTTTTTTAATATCGTGAGTATCCTTTGTAACTGAGTTGGCAAAAACCGGAATTGGTTTAACAAGTTTATTACATTTTGGTACAGGGAAACATAATGTAGAATAGAAAGCAGGGAAGATAATGTTTAGTCGTGAATGACTAACTGTTTTCAGCAATGGTTACAGCTGCTACTGCCCCTCCTGATACTTCTCCAATTGTAGCAGTATTTTTATGTCTTTCGTCTTACGGTCGAGTCCAAACTTGTAAGGAAATATTCCCCATCACAACACTATCTCGAGTGTGTGTCTGTATATATCTTTATGCGTTAGTCCTTTTATATATCTATCTTTCTGTTTGTTTATCTATCGCTCTGTGAATTTTATTGTAAATTTATGATCAGTACTGCTGAATGATACCATATTTCCTCAACACTACTCTAGTCACTCTCCACACTCCAGCCGATTTAAGGCAGTTACTTTGATTTTTGCCGAATGTAAAGTTGAGGAAAAATTTTAATTTGCTCTTTCTCAAAGCATACATTCCACAAAAAATCCTTATACTCTACGGAATGAATTACTTAAAATGAACATTTGAAATAAATAAGTTGAAATAAATGTGGTCTTTGAAAAAATGGCATACACTTCAATAGTGATTTTCAAAAATATTTTTTTTTTATATAAATGAAAGCACGAAATACATTGCCCATTAAGTTTCTCCCCATTTAAGATTAAGCTCAGTCCTACACAGCCATATTTGTCCCATAAATTTTATTTCATCCTTTTATTTTACTTAATTTCTTTTTTGTTCTTTGTATGACTCTCTGTGTTTCTTTCTTTCTTATGAACAATATCAACGAATTTTGTTTCGGTCAATATTTTAATGCACGGACTTAAAACAATTAATTTTGGATCCAACTGATGTCAAGAGCGAAAACGACGCACTACGAAATATTTTTGTTGCTTTGAAATAGATATACTTGAATGCTAATTCACTCGGGCTTAACCCGACAAGCCCGACCCCGGAGTATATATGATATATATATATATATATATATATATATATATATATATATATAAAATATATCTTTTCAAAGTTTAATGTAAAATTTACAATAATGTCGCTACTTTATAGTAAACGCATTTATTTTTCCAAACAAATATTTATTTTCAAGAGAGATATGAATAGTTATAGACATTATTTTTTTAGATAGATAGATAGATAGATAGATGCAAAAAGCTGAAATACAAATTTTATGATGTTTTCTTTTCTTTTCGCTTCGTTTATATTTTCTCTGAAAAACATATATCAATGTATCATTGTTTTAACGATGACGATGTGTTTTATGCGTAAATTTCGACTTGACTCCCTAGATCTCTTTAACGTCAATGACGGGCATAAATTAAAATGTACCCTCAACAGGCATGAGAAAAATCCGCTGAGATTCGCGATTTATGTCACCTGATTTGTAGTTAACAACAACAATAAAACATAAATAAAAAGGCAGAAAAAGAAGAAAAAAAAATCAAAACACCAAAATGCAGACAACTTGGGCTGCCATCTTGGAAGCTCTCATTCATCTTTTTTGACAGAGTCAATAGATTAATCCACACATTACCAATAAAACAAAACTGGAAGAGCGAAATGGAACACACAATGATGCCGTACACAGCCATAAGCAGTCGCAACGCTGTAAAGAGATTCCAGACGGAAGGCATACTATTTTGCGTTTCATCTCATAATATATTATGGTCAGTCTCAGAATTAGAGTCTGGTTTTAGTCAAAGAGGTCGGGTTACACTACATTTGAAATGTGTTACTGTCTGCAATTCTGAAGCTAATATATCGAATCGTTTGCAAATACCATATTTACTATGCTAATTCATAATATAACCAATAGCTTCCAAAAGTAACTTCGGTTAGATTGTCGTAACACTATCTTCATAGTATATGTCTTCCTGCAAACAGTCTTTTACTCTTTATTTTTCTATATAAATAACAACACGTGTACACTCACTTAAATAAAAAAAATACACTTGACTTTAAGAATCTATACTTGATTTTACGGGAATATGCTTGATTTTAAGAGAATATGCGTGTTTTTCAGTCTATAGTTCTGACATGAGGTATTTACATTATTTACAATGTTCGGGCTGTTGCCCTCATCTTTATTGCCACGTTCACGACATTTCGGTCGTTGTACGCCCTGGCCTTCTTCAGGATCTGTCTAATCTTGATATGAGGTAGTGTAATTATTTACACTATTTTCATTGGTCGGATTGTTGTCCTCATCTTTATTGCCATGTTCACGACGTTTCGGCCGTTATACGTTTCGGCCTTCTTCAGCATCTGTCTATATTTCTGAGATGAGGTATTGTAATTATTTATACTATTTACATTGTTCGGAGTGTTGTCCGTATTTGTATTGCCATGTTTCGGACAATGTACGTTCCTGCCTTCTTCAGGTGATTGGAATTTCGAACTGAACCCTTTATTTCGTTCACCGGGGTAGTTCCACGGGCCATGTCTCTTCCGTCTGTCTCTGTTAACTCCCTTTAACTCAACCACCCAATTTTTTATTCACCACTGGGGAATTAATATCTCAGTAGACCATTTTTAACCAGTACTGAACTCATAACTCTTTTGGTCAAGTCTCTGGGTTCAACGAACGGTTTTATCCACAGGGCCATGCGTATTTGAGGACATCAGTGTATAAAATTTGTTGACTTATAAAATTAATGTCTCAGTAAGTATTTTTTAACCAGAGCTCATATTGCAGTTTTGTTAGTATTGCTTCACCTGAAGAAGGCCGAAGTGTACAACTGCCGAAATGTCGTGAATATGGCAATAAAGATGATGACAATAGTCCGAACAATGTAAATAAGGTAGGTACGTATTTTTGCTGTTTTTAATCATTTCACCTCAAATATATAGCAGACTCGAAGACATGGCTGACATTGTCAAAGAATAACAATTATTAAAAAATGCCACTCTCTTGAATTAATTGTCATATTTAGAATTCGGCATTAAATGATCCATAGAAGTGTTGATTTGCTACTAAACAAAAACAACCAAACCACATCTGTATTTATTTGTTAATAACATTGTATTCTGTTGGTGGATTCACCATCAACGCAGATGTAAGAATATTCCACTTGATAAAGTTAGTTTGGATTTTCCAATTCTTCTTGCGTAGATAGGAGCTAAGAAAACTTGATTCTGTACTCTTAATTTGATGCCTAGCAACATGTCGCCTTATTAACTAAACTCTAACTTTACCTTGAATTTTGCTATACAGCATCTCGGAACGATACGTGAATATGCATATACTTCCGGTGGACAATTCTTTAGCCACATTATACTTTAGACTGTTTGAATTGCCTTAAACGTAAACAGTTGTTTGTGATGTTTACACCTTAAAATCCCCTTTGAAAAACAATCGATAATCCAGCTCAAAAGGTTTGAGGGCATGGGGAAATTAAGCCTGTTGAGCTGGGTAGATTTAAGTGGCTCTCTCAGTCAAAGGGTACGCATTACTATAATAATTCTGATCAGCATTCTCGTTTTAATTGATTTGTTAGTTGCCTCCTCCTCTAGCTCTTATCGAACATCACAATTCTGTCCTCTTGGCAATTCGGGCCACGCAATAATAGCTGGTGATATTTACTAGTCATATTTGCTAGATTGACAGTGAGGTCTCGTCATTTTCTTGTTGAAATTCGTAAATGTAACTATAAATTGTATTTTAATAATTTCATCTCACCTGTGGCAATCACAGGTTTAAAATTCAGAGTTTTTCTTCTCCTAGACCAGTCGCCAGTTGCTAGGACCCAGTTTGTCCTGCTATTTATCCAGAGCTGGAGGGAGAAGAGAAGGATTATTAGCTTTCCCAATATACACTATATACATAGTGTGTGTGTGTGTGTGTGTGTGTGTGTCATTTAGCTGATTGATGTTATATTCAGCAGCTCGACTCTAGGGTTTAGTAGTTGGAAATTTTGTAATTGTTAAGGGTATCCTTCAGGATGTTTCCACACTTGACTGTCTTTTTTCTCATTTTATTATCTTTATATTAATTTTGACGTTATTCCTTTATTCATTTGTTGCCTTAATAAAAGATTGTAGTTTAAAGGCAGTAAAATCGACCTTGCTAACCGAACGCTCCTCTGTGGCCGAATCGGTTAAAGGCACGCCAGGCTATATGACGGTTCCGTATAGGATACAAGTTCGATTCCTGCCGGAGGACGAATATTTCCTATGAAAATTTCTCGGACATTCAGGCCGGAAAATGTTATTTCATACTGTTTATTATAAACAGAGTATTTACTTAAATATCTGTATCTATAAAAAGAATGTATAAGCATAAAAATGCCTTTATATTTATATATATATATATATATATATATATATATATATATATATATAGGGTTTCAAAAACACATTTACAAACTTTGGGCGCGGCTTCCTCACAGCAAAACAAGGAGAAAAACGCCATAAACACTTGTTCGCAAATCCTTCGTTTTGGGGTTATTAAGTTTAAATAAGTTTACGGTAGATGACACTGTGTTGCCATGTAGACTAGGTTACATTTGTCATTCGTGTATATTTGAGGCTAGTCTCTCTTCAACGTTTAATGTGTAGTAGTAAGTTAACTGAGAATTATTGCTTTTAAAAATGGCATGATATTCATATCGTTAGTAGAAGATGCGATTTTTACATACGGTAATGGACACGAGGCTGCACGGCTGTATCAGATTACGCTTCCAGACCGAAAACAGATGAGGCATCCAAACGTTGCTGCTGTTTATTGCCGCCTTTCTGAGACAGGATACGTGGCACCACAAACTATGAAACGAGGAAGAGTGAGATCCGCTCGTAAGCCTGATCACGAAGAACACATTCTACAGGATGTTGGAGGCGTTCCAGGGATCAGCACACGTCATTTGGCCTTAATGTCATATTACCTGTTTTCGTATCATTTGCAACGTGTGCAGGGCCTTTGCCCTCTGATCACTGACTACGGCAGAACTTTTTGTTGCAGATGGTTTATTGCGCAAACAGCCGATCCGTTGTTTGGTTCTTCAGTCTTATTTATACAGCAATTAATGATTCAGAGACGCTTCATCGACGTGTCATGGGGACCTGCGAAACCATTCGACACTGTGTGTGTGTATCTGAAAGGGTCCGCCAGTCAATGATCCGACGGGTGCATGCGTATGTAGAAGCAAGCAGAGGACATTTTGAATATTTGTTATGAGTTGCCGCATTAAGGTACAACGATTGGCCTTGCGGACATATGATTATATTGACATTTTACCTTATTTTAGTTTCAGAATCTCGCCCCCAAAGATTACATACGCCCGCACGAATGTTACTGGACGCGAAGCTGCACGGCTGTATCAGATTGCGTTTCCAGACAGTCGAGTCTTCCAACTTTTGCTGCTGTTTATTGTGGCGTTGCTGAAACAGAATCCGTGGCACCACAAACTATGGAACGAGGAAGATCGAGATCCGCTCGTAAGCCTGACCACGGCCGTGCAAATGGTAATGGACAGGAGGCTGCACGGATGTATCAGATTGCATTTTCAGACCGAAGACACCTGAGGGATCCAAACCTTGCTGCTGTTTATCGCCGCCTTGCTAAAACAGGATACATGGCACCACAAATTATGGATCGAGGAAGCCCGAGATCTGCTCGTACGTCTAACCTCGAAGATCACATTCTACAGGATATCGGTGACGATCCACGTATCAGCCCACGTCAAGTGACCCTAACATGACGTACATCTCATAGTGCCGCATAGAGAGTACTTCAAGAGAAGCTCCCGTATCATTTGCAACGTGTGCCGGGTCTTTCGCTCTGTGATCACTCCTTACAGGCGAACTTTTACCGATGGTTTATTGCACAAACAGTCGACCCGTTGTCTCTTTAGTCTCGTTTATGGATGATTCTACATTTGGAAGAGATGGAATAACAAATTTACAAAACCAACATTTGTGGGCGAATCGGAATCCCCATAGTACAATACAGGCTAGACAGCAGCATAAGTTTACGATTAATTAGAATATGCGATTTTTACATACGGCCGTGCGAATGGTAATGGACACGAGGCTGCACGGCTGTATCAGATTGCGTTTCCAGACCAAAGACTGTTGAGTCATCCAAACGTTGCTGCTGTAGGTAGTGAATTAAAAATGGCTTTGCTGTAAAGCTGTACAAAGGAGCAAGAAGTGAATATTAGGAGGATGTGTATGATAGATAGCGGTTGACGTTCAAATGTTAAGATCGTAGTTATCGGGGAAATATCCTCTCGGGAGTTCGTTCCAGAATGCAACAGTAGAATCTCTGTTGAAGATAGAGAAATTATTTGTATGAAAAATCTGGGCTTGACTGTACTGTGTGTATTAGTATTTATCATATTTTGAGATGTGGAGATGAAGAAAATTGGTACCTAGGCCGTTTGAAAAAGTAACGAGTGTGGGCGTGTCAATGGGGGTTGGTAGTCCGAATCTCCTCCGCTTCTCCCAGGATCTCTCCCGTCCTTCCTTATTCTCAAATCCCCTTCTTCCCTTGCGTCTCTTTTGACACTTCTCGTACGTCCTCCCCGCTCTCCGACTAGCACGTTGCTTTGTTAAGTTCGCCGAAACAAAATCCGTCCTGGGTATGACGATAAACTACATCCGCGTCCAGGGTAAGAACATAAACTACATCCGCGTCCAGGGTAAGGCGATAAATTATATCCGCGATCTGGGTAAGACGATAAACTACGTCCAACAGCAAGACCTCTGATCAGGAGGTTCTGAGGGGTGTGGAACCACCTCTTAATTGCTGTTGTTTCCGGGTTCACCCTGACCCGGGGTGGTAGCACCTGTTAGGGTCCCAGCTATGAACAAATATTTAACACCCAAACTGAGGTCAAAAGACTATGAAAATGTAAAAATAGGTTTTAATACCAGCAATACATTTTTGATGGGAAAATTATTACCAGCAATATAATTTTGTAAAAAAAAATATTACCAGCAATAAAAATATTAAATGACCCATTGAAGTTGATATGTCGTAAAACAAAACAAAATCAAACGAAACAAAATCGCCGACTGCAATTTTTGGTCGAGTTTTATAGTCTCTTTCTTCTTTCCCCATTCATCATTTTACCGTAATATCTCTGTATAAAAGAAATCACCTGTAACCGCTTCTTCCTTCTCCCCCACTTCGACGTTAGCGACATTTCATTTTTTTTATTCTAGCTTTCATTCAAATTACAATAACAAACCAGAGATAGCTTGTTGTATATAAAAATGGACTAAACTGAATAAACTGTCAGAAAGCAAATACTTATTTATACATTTTACACTAGCATCGGAAGAGCACACCGCGAATTATTACACAGTTCAGGTCCTATTCATAAAATAACAATGCTTTGGCCTTGTTGATAGGATAGCCTCCTCAGGAGTTATCCTAAGGTTTCGGTCCTTCGGCAATCAGGAGGATAATTACAGCCCGCAATATCGCTTGTCTTGATTAAGAAGCACACGAGGACAGAAATTAATTACAATCATAACACCCAAAGTTGGGCACCACAAGACGGTGTAATGGTTAACAAGCTTGTCTCGCGAGAACAATTACGACTGAGGATCGCACTAACTACTCAGTCGTAATTGTTCTAGCGAGACGAATGTATGGGGCAGCTAGTGAGGATCGAACTAACGATATTTAGTCACCCCCTCCCCCCACGAGGGCATCATGTGGCACAAGGCCGGTTTAACGTGGGATCTCCAAGCCCGTGGGCTCGGCCAAAAATATGCCCTTTGAGCCCGTATAAACGGGTTCAGGGTCGGTTTACCTCCCCGAAAGAGACTCCGCCCATCGGCGTAGCCTCTTTCGGGTTCCTCCCCGCCCGAAGGCAGAGAGTTCAACCGATCAGCCGGTCGACCGAGATGGAGATCGACTGACTTAACCAACTCACTCTGACCTTGTGCCACATCTAGATCATGGTTGAAAAATCAATTTGACCATCTCGAGTCGGTGTAATGGTTATCAAATTTGTCTTGCTAGAACAATTACGCGTAATGAGTTTTACCAATACTTTCGGCTTTGTGCCACATCTAAGATACGCTTCGAAAATAAAAGGCACCTCGAGGTGCTGTAATGGTTAGAAACCTTGGCTCGCTAGAACATTTACGACTGAGTAGTGAATTCGATCCTCACTGGGTGCTCCATACTTTCGGCCTTGTGCCACATCTAAGCTACGCTTGAAATATTTACTGGGGCACCTCGAGGTGGTGTAATGGTTAGCAAGCTTGTCTCGCTAGGACAATTACGACTGAGTAGTGAGTTCGATCCTCGCTGGGTGCTTCATACTTTCGGCCTTGTGCCACATCTGAGCTACGCTTGGAAAATCACCATAACACCCAACGTGAAAACAGAAGCATCAAAAGAACTATTTAAATATCTATGCAGTGTTTAAACAACGGATAGAAAATGCGATACCAAAATCTAAAGCTGTATTGGAATAGCAAAAGGAGCCTTCCAGAAACGAAGCAAAGTATTAAGAAACAGGAAAATTTCGTTAGAAACAAAGAAAAGATTAGTTAACTGTTATGCATTCTTTTAATCATATCACCCTGTGTAAGAGAGTAAAGCCACTAAGACACAAGAGGTTACGGAGGCTGAAAGAATAAGAAAAAAGAGAAATATTATTAAGGATCGAGAACAAAAGCTGTGTAAGGTACTAGATAACGATTTTCATTTAAATCTTTGAAAATCAAAGCTGGCTGGAAAGCAAGAAACCAGAAGAGAATTCCACAAGCAAGAGGTGTTAGAAAAGAAACTTTTAGCATATAACTTATAGTTATATCTAACCACTTCGTTGGGAATTGATGCCAATCTAGGACTACGCTTGACATTCATACCTGGCACGAAAGTATTTATAGAAAAGGCACAAGAAAGCTACGTTGGTGGGATAGTGTGAATAAGCCGAGATGCCATATTAGGAGGAATAATATTGCAGATTCTTTGCATTTTATCACGAATCTCTGAATATACAGCAGGAAAACCGGGCCTAATGTGGCATCAATATGCAAAGCACGGACGAATGGTAGACTTATATGTAAAATAGATTTAGGAGGGAGAAATTGTCATGCACGACATAGTAAATCAACATTCATAGCAGCAAACCCAGCAATGAATTCACTATAATCTTTCCACTTCAGGTCAGCCTAGAATAGTAGTCCGAGACGCAACGGAAGTTAGCATCAGCCATACTGATGGGAGGCAGGAAGGAGCCATTCAAGTGTTTAACAAAGACCATTTTGGGGGGGGGAGGTGTTTGTAATTAACAAGTCATTCTTTGCCCAAGTTAACAAGAGATTTTTGGGACATTGTTTTTTTTTAGATGAGCTGCCAATTTGACCTTATTGAACTGATCAAATTTACTAACGAGACAGGCGTAAATGTTTGTCATCAGCATCGATATCAAGATGAGGGTTGGTAAGAAAGACTGAATCAGCTCAAAAATTCCGCTCAGAAATACAATAACCTTTCAACTTATGAAGAAGAGCGTTCGTGCTAAAACTTGTCAAAGGTTTTCAAGATACCGAAAGCAGCCGTACGAGATTCATCTGTCTTCTTTTAGCATTAATCAATAGGATGACAAGGTCTTACCTAAAGAAGCGAAGAGCATATGGCTTGGCTGAAAGAAGAATCTGTGACATGAGATGCATAATGAATTTGGAGTAGATAGATAGATAGATAGATAGATAGATAGATAGATAGATAGATAGATAGATAGATAAAATTATGCTGAGATGGACAGATAAGAAGAGATAGATAGATAGATAGATAGATAGATAGATAGATAGATAGATAGAATTATGCTGAGATAGACAGATAAGAATAGACAGAGTTAGATGAATAGATAGATAGACTTGACTAAAATAGAAAGATAGATAGATAGATAGATAGATAGAAAGGAATAGACTGAGATAGTTAAATATAGACTTAGATACATACACACATAGAGAGGAACAGACTGAGATAGGTAAGAATAGACTGGGACAGATAGATAGATAGATAGATAGATAGATAGATAGATAGATAGATAGATAGATAGATAAAACAATGAGAGAATAATGAGATCGATCATGAATATATGTACATATGTCTCAGTCTGTTCGTATGTAAGGATCTATCCGTTTATTTAAACATTTATGTTTATATCTCCATCTATTTATCTATCTGTCCCAGTTTACTCATATCTATTTGTCCATCTTTTTCAGTCTGTTCATATCTATCTATCTATCTATCTATCTATCTATCTATCTATCCCAGTCCATATCTATCTATCTATCTATCTATCTATGGCAGTCTGTTCCTCTATCTATGGCAGTCTGTTCATATATATCTATCTATCTATCGCAGTCTGTTCATATCTATCTATCTATCTATCTATCTATCTATCTATCTATCTATCTATCTATCTATCTATCGCAGTCTGTTCATATCTATCTATCTATCTATCTATCTATCTATCTATCGCAGTCTGTTCATATTTATTTATTTATCTATCTATCTATCTATCTATCTATCTATCTATCGTAGTTTGTTCATATCTATCTATCTATCTATCTATCTATCGTAGTTTGTTAATATCTATCTATCTATCTATCTATGGCAGTCTGTTCCTATCTATCTATGGCAGTCTGTTCCTATCTATCTATCTATCGCAGTCTGTTCATATCCATCTATCTATCGCAGTCTGTTCATATCTATCTATCTATCTATCTATCGCAGTCTGTTCATATTTATTTATCTATCTATCTATCTATCTATCTATCTATCTATCTATCTATCGTAGTTTGTTAATATCTATCTATCTATCTATCTATCTATGGCAGTCTGTTCCTATCTATCTATGGCAGTCTGTTCCTATCTATCTATCTATCGCAGTCTGTTCATATCTATCTATCTATCTATCTATCGCAGTCTGTTCATATTTATTTATCTATCTATCTAAAAATATTCCACCTAATGATCTTTCTTGATAGCTAATTCTCGCTCCATCTCATTCTTTGTTCATTACAATAAAAAAATTATTTCTCTCTTTCTCGTTCATGACTCTGCTGGCATTTTTTTCCCTCAAACATTTCCCCTAATTTCTTTCCACTACATTTTCCTTACTAGTTTGCCATATGTCCTTTGAGAGTGCAGCCTTTCATCGCGAGGATTCATTGTTAGCTTGGTAATAATGAAAATGTACCAGTTAGGTTTTGGGGGCATTGAACGTCAATTTCCCCTATTGTGCTGTTAGTGCTAGGTCATATAAGAGATCAGCTGCCAGTGTCTGCCAGCTGTTTCTAAAAGGAGGACATTTTATTAATATCATAAATGCAATGTGGAAAACAACTGTTTCCGTGTAGGAATCATTCGACATTCATTAATCTAAGAGTTAATGTTACCGTCGGTTGAATGTTAGGAAAGTTTTGTTTTTTGCTTTGTTTTTAGCAAAATTATCATTCAGAAATGGAGTCCCACTAACTTTTATAGCTCTTTCGTAGACGGATGTGAGTTTCCTTCCAAATCTTTTGTTTAAGGTCATGTGAAATGTCAAGATATTGATTACATAATTATTTTTTCTTTCCCTTCGGTTGTTGCTGCAGTAGTCAGTCTTCAATTGACGTTGTTTATGTTAAGAGTGTTCTTCGTTAGTGATTTGAAGTACTGGTCTCCATTAAGCTTTATATGATTAATTCGTTTGAAGCCATTTTAATCATTGAGATGAGAAGACGCTTGTATATATAAGTGATAGTTTAGACCTTTCTATACGTGTCGGACACTATGCATACAATCCATCTAGATCTGACGAGGCTATTTAAGCGCATGCGTCAAGTTTTTAAGTCTGTATTTTCATTTTGTAGGACCTTACGATACTGTGCAAAAAGTGCCTCTAACACAAGTTTTCCCGCTTTTCTACTATACTAAATCTATTTTAAAACTATTCCTGACAACGAAGTGGTTAAAGCGTTTATAATTTAACATTTTAACTTTCAGAATTTTTATGATGGATTCAGAGGAGTTGTCATCATTACTTCCATTTTAGTTACAGACCATAGCTTCCGTTTAGAAAGGTTTATCTGAAATCGTTAGATTCTAGGAATTTCAGATATAAAAGGAATACTGGCATGGCTTTGTGATGAAATAATATCTAAAACATCCCTGCCCCTACCATTAGAATGTCTGACGCTCAACTTCTCGAGAGTTCCTCTTTGCCTCACATTGACTGCTGACTTGACATGGAACAAATACATAAAGTCAATAGCTTCGTCCACAGCAAGGAAAGTTGGCTCCCTGTGCCGCGCCAGGAAATTTTTCTCCCCGGAATTGATACTTCAAATCTACAAATCAACCATTCGTTCTTGCATGGAGTATTGCTGCCATATATGGTCTGGTGCCTCTTATGTTTGTCTCAAGGTTCTTGATAAGATCCAGAGACGGATATGCAATGTAATTGGCCATGATCTGGCATCTCGTCTGCAGTCGCTCTCTTACAGACGTGCCGTTGCCTTCCTCTGTCATTTTTACAAATACTTTCATCGTAACTGCTCCAATGAGCTGCTTTCGCTGGTTCCCAGATTTCATGAATTTAAGCGTTCAACTAGGCTGCCATCTCGCTCTCACCCTTTCACTGTCGAAACAGTTAAATGTAGCCGTCTCTTCTACTCCAAAAGCTTCATGTCTCGCACTTCACAACTGTGGAACTCCCTCTCCTTTTCCTGCTTCCCTGATAACAATAATCTCCAACTATTCAAATGTAATGTCTATCGACGACTCCAGATGCCTTGATATATCCCCCTATCCTTCTCTTCATCCTTTCCTCTACCACTCCTCTTTGTTCTCGCTCCAACTCCCTGTAACCCCCTTGCGTGCTAGTGGCTTCCCGCCTTGCTTGGGGTGAAACGCTTAAAAAAAAATATCCAAATTTAATCAGCGTTGCAAGAAAATTGTTGTTACCATTTCCATCTTCATATTTAGCTGAATGTGGCTTTCGTGCTGTAAATGATTTGTTATTGAAGAAAAGAAATCAACTGGATATCACTAAACGAGGTGACTTGAGGCATAATCTCACTAATTTGGTGCCTAATGTAAAATCTATCTGTAACAGGCATGACGCACAAGGATCTCATTAACAGTGATTTTATGATGAGCTCAAATTACATTTTGAATAATTATTTCAGGATTAAAATAATCAAAGTCTATTACAGAATAAACTTTCATTCAAATATTTTATATTTCTACCATTCAGTTCTCAATTATATATTTTGAAACTATATATATTTAACTGTCTTTTTGTTTTTTTTAATTTTTCTATTTGATGGACGCCATTGTCTGTAGAGACCAAGTTAATGGCCTTTTAAGCTTCCTTCACATGAATTTCAGCAAAATTTTGAATATTTAAGAATTAAATATTACAGAGAGGGTATTAGAATTTTGAAAAATTCCAGATCATGGCCCAATATCGTTTGGGAACCCCGGCCTTAAAACAATTAATATAAAATGCGTATTATATACTGATTTCATCGAAATCGTTTACATCATATTTGGGAGGTCAAAGAAGATTAAAGATTATGTCACAAATCTGTTTGAGATATATATATATATATATATATATATATATATATATATATATATATATATATATATATATATATATATATATGCTTGGCTTGACGTCATTTGCTAGCTCTTCCTTGTTTAGGTTCCTACAACAGAACTTCGCGAAGTATTTCATATTTAGCTCTCCAGAATTATCCTGCAGATCTGACTCTATGTTCTTTGATAATGAAAAATAGAATTCGATGGCGATAGACAATCGGGGGTCCGGTGCGATTAGTGCAATCAGGTGGGTGGTCATCGAACTGCCAATCAACATTTTGATTGTCATAGTCAAATTATTGCTTGCCGTTGTATATTTCAAATTGTTTTTCGTTGCTTTCTGAGAATTCAAAGCTGAACCCTTTATTCCAAGCGTAGGTTAAGATTGTTTTCATTCTGCCGTCTATGTGAGTAGACAGTCCTGTTCGAGTCGTCATTATGCGTATCTTTTCTAAGCATTCAACTGAAACAGAATGTATTGATTACACTGTCTTCTTGTGTGTATTAAAACATCAAATATTTATGCAATAATGCGAACAAGAATATAAGAACAAAAACAGTACGAGATTTAAACCAAGATGAAACAAGTTTTCGTTTATCAAAGACTCAGTTCTTTGAATGCAAATACAATGACCTACTGTGCCAAATATATCTTCGGGAACGGTATACGGACATCATACGTCAGAGGTTTGATACATCTTTGTTTGTTCTTCTTTTTCGCGGCATAAAGCGGGCTTTATTCTTGAATTCTAGAATAATCGACGTAAAAAAGAAACACATTGGGAGATATTTTTAAAAATGCCAGGTCGTATCAAATGAATTTTCGTTCTTTTAAAGCACTTCCCCCCACCCAAAAATACTCATCTAAAGACAATGTATACTTCCATTATCTATGTATATTATTATATATTGAGGTGTATCAAATGTATTTTCGTTTCTTAATGAAGTTCACCTTTAAATACTCATCTGGAGACAATCTATACCTCCGTTACTTTTAATGCTATTATATATTGAGGTGTATCAAATGTATTTTCGTTTTTAAAGATTTTTAATCCAGAATTTATTTAATTCATTGATCGATTCGTTTTTTACGGTTTATCAACCCTTTGCGGGTTATTAAAAGCAGGGAAATATATTTAGATTACGATATTTTCTTCTCTTTTTTTTTTTTTGAGATAATAAGGGATTCAAGTCTTACTAATTAGCCCATAGCTGGAGGTAGAGGAGGCGGATTCATACCTTTCCCAAGTGTATTTACGCCTAAGTGGATATAACGAACCCAACGGGAATTGGAACTCGGATGTCCGATTAACAGTTTCCAGCCATTATCCACTACACCACCCACATACCCACAGCTTACAGTAACCGGTATTTTCAAGTTGCCACACATCGAGGTACTGACCAGGCTCGATATAACTTCGGTAAACATACGGGAACCAATATTTCAGCGTAATGTAGCCATGAGGCGCTTACTTCATGTACACAATATGAAGAGTATGCAGCCAGTCTATTATTGTGGGAGGCATGATGGATTCATTTGGAATTCGAACTCTGATTGAGGAATCGGAGAGCCGAGTTCGAATTCCAGTCAAATCCATTACATTCACTTACGTGCTAATACCCTTGGGAAAGGTATGAATCCTCTTCTTACTTATGGGTAAATAGCAGTACAGAGCGGGCTTTATATCCTTGGATGGCAACTGGTCTAACGCAGAAAGAAATAGCTAGACACTGCGGAAAAAAAAAACTTCCAAGTCAGTCATGTATCGAAAGATACAAGATCGCCTAAGCGTGTATCACGCATGACACATAACTGACTGACTGATAATAACATTGGGAAAAGTATGAATCCTATTCTTCTCCTCCCAGCTATGGGTAAATAGCAGGACAGATAGGGTTTTATAGCATTGGATGGCAACTGGTCTATCGCAGAAAGAAATGGTAATAAACTGCGGGAAAAAAAAAACTTCCTCGTCAGTCATGTATCGGAAGATACATGATCGCCTAAGCGCGTATCACGCATGGCGCCAAACTAAAATAAAGGCTGTTGTTTTTTTTTTGGAGGGGGGGGTGAACAAGGTTATTTCAACCGACTAAAAAATAAAATTCGTCAGTCTTATTCGCCCCACCCCCGCCATGTATAGTTTATATCGGAATTAGACATTTAACTGTGAAGACTACAAAAAAATAAATACCTCAAAAAAACTATATCAATACCGGGGTTGAATAAAACTAACGAAATTCATTTTTTCGTCGGGTGAAATAAGCTCAGATTTGACAGTTGGCGGGCAAAAAATCGACCCTGCTTTTCGAGGCCATATAGCGTTGAAACGCTAGTTCTCGTATGATCACCGAAGTTAAGCAACATCGCGACTTAGATGGGTGACCGCTTAAGAATACCAGTGGCTGGAAGCTTGGATGTGCGGGTGGTGTGATGGATAATTACACTAGCTCAGCATTGTTAATGGGAGATCTGGGTTCGTTATATTCCTTTCCGAGCAAATACTCTTAGAAAAGGTATGGTTCCACCTCTTCTCCCCCTAGCTATGGGTTAATTAGTATTACTTGTGTCACTAAATCATTATTATCTCCCCAAAAATGTTTACGGATTTTAAATAACCTGCAATGGGTTGATGAGCCGTAAAAAATATAAAAAAAAATGCGGCTGAGATATAAATGTTAAAAGTGTTAACTTAACCTAAGTGTTTATCAGTGTCTAGAAAGTTAATTTATGCTTCATAAAGTTACGCTTTTATATTTGACTATTGCAGCAATACACTGTAATATGCGGGAAACACTAAGATATTAGTTATCTGTGTCGTGTCAGAAGGTTTTTCTCACCTGAGTCCACCCTTCAAATCTACAAATATGCCATTCGTCCTTGCATCGAATACTGTTGCTACATATGGTCCGGTGGCCCGCGCTCTTCATCTTGAGGACCTAGACAAAAATACAGAGATGGATATGCAATGTTATAGGTCTTGATCTAGCATTTCGTTTACAGTCACTTTCTCACATATGTGCTGCGGCTTCCCTCTGTCTTTTCTTAAAAATATTTTCATGGCAAATGCTCTGACGAGCTATTTTCACTGGTGCCCCAATTGCATGAATTTCAGCTTGGTATTGGTTGGCATCTCGATCCCACCCTTTCATTGTCGAAACGGTTAAATGTAACAGCCTTTTCTTCTCCAACAGCTTCTTCTCTCTCACTTCCCGACAGAGGAACTCCCTTCCTCTTACTTGCTTCCCTGATAGCTATAATCTTCAAATATTCAAATGTAATGTCAATTGACATCTTCTGATACCTTGATCCTGATCCCCATCCTTCTCTATATCCTTTCCTCAAACACCCACTCTTTACTCTTGTTCTCTCTCTCTGTAACCCCTTGCGTGCTAGTGGCACTCACGCCTTTCTTAGGGTGAATGCTTAAAGAAATATAGCTTCATATCAGTGCAACATTAAAGCAGTTGAATGGAATTTTGTATAAAGCTCTCCTTAAAGACTTACTCAGACTAAAGTAATGAAACTTCGAGGAATTATATCAAAGATTGTATAGACACAAAAGAGATATTCTACAAAACTACACCTTAAATGCATTAACCGCGCATCTTATTGAGTCTGATAATTCCGTTTGTTTTTTTAATGATACATTAATAAACAGAGAAATCAATTCAATAAGCTGAAATATATAGAAAGTGCACTGATTGCTAAATCATCTACAATAAACGCGCATCTAATTTCTTACAACATTTCAGATTTGTTGGCAGATCTTCTATTATCACAACGTAGAGTACTTAAAAACAAAAACGATAAAAGCTACAACAGAGGCGTAGGGAAAATAAATGAGATTGGCAAGGCTGTGCGTCTAGACCTATCTGATTAAATTTTACATGTTAGATTTATGTCCCTCGTAACTTTATTCAAATAATTTAAATTACTTTATATTATTGTACAAGAGATGAAGGTAGTCAGAATATGTATTTACACGAAGTTAAATTGATTTTTTTTAATACAGTGATTCCCCAATAAAGAGGGGATTCGACATAGAGTGTGACATTTAAGATGCCATTCGTTAGGAATTTAATATCATGAAGCTAAGGATGCATAACTATTAACTCTTAAACTAAAAGTGATAAAGATCGTAACGTTTAGGGAAGCACACCCGCGGGAGTATTTTTTCGCAAAATAAGAGTTATTGCGAAAAAGCTCTTCTTAACTTTGGAACATGGGGGAAATGAGTATGATTCCATATCGTCGAGGTAGCATGGATTTTACTGACTGTAAGTCTTAACAAGTAATATTAAACAATGGAGCTCATATGACGTTTGCCGTTGAAACAGCGATAGAATAGCGAGAGGCTTGCAACATTTCGTCTGTGGGGAAAGTGGCTGTAGGGTGGGAAATAAGCTTTCCTCCTCAAGACTGCCTGAACGGTTTTAAATTCTATCAAGTTGGGAAAGTGCGAATTAAGCAGCTCTAAACTAGCCATGCGAACTATAACTCTATTTTTGATTTGAAAATTTTAATACTTGGAAACTATTTTAACAGAGGACTGAAAATGTGACAACGATAACCGGAGACACACAGGAATAGTAAAAGATGACTTTTAAAAGGTAAGCAGTGTATTAAGAAACAGGAAAATTCAATTATAAAAATAAGAAGATTATTAAACCTGTTATGTAATATGAGTTCCTATCTATGGCAGTGAATGTTGGAAAACCCATTTGCGGATGAGGAAGACATTTGAGGCAACAGAAATATGGTTTTACAGAACTTTGCTCAGTATTCGATGATTTAAACATGTGAGTAATGAGGAAGTTTTAAAGAAAGGAGAAATGGAAAGAGGTTTATACTTAAAATCAGAAGAATACATTCGAAATTTCTGCAACTCGTTTAACCGACACAGAGAAAGTTCCCCGCCCCCGACCCATCAGCATGTTTGATGCTCGACTCCGTCAGAGTATTTCACTGCGCCTTTTTATCCTCACGTTTTCCAATGACTTGAGGTGGAACAACTACACTGAATCAATAGCTGCATTTACTGCAAGGAAAGTAGGTTCACTGTGCCGTGCCATAAGTTTTTTCTCGTCAGAGTTCATTTTACACATCTACAAATCTATCATTCGTCCATACGTTGAATATTGTTACTGTTGTGGCCTTGTTAGGGCCAGAAATAAAGGAACAAGAGAGGAACTGAGTTCAACAAATATATTAACAAAAACAGTAATACAAACATAGAAACAAGAGTGTTACAGCAAGAATGTTCGATCCGACCATCAGAGCTGACTGCTGGAAACTTCACTCTCCAAAAGGCAGTACCTGCTCCTATTTATAGCTGGGAGAGTCTATGCGGGCTTGGGTAAATTAGCATAAGAGGTGCCATATCTGGTCTGATGCCCCAGCTGTTCATATCGAGGATCTTGACAAAATCCAAAGAAGAATTTGCAATATAATCGGTCCTGACTTGACATCTCGACTACAGTCACTTTCTCATAGACTTGATGTGGCTTCACTCTGTCTTTTCTACAAATATTTTTTATGGCAACTATTCTGGTGAGCTATCTTCCGTGATGCCCCGACTACATGAATTTAAGTGAGCTACTAGATTGGCATCTAGGTCCCACCTTTTTTAAAGTTAAATGCAACTATTACTTCTACTCCAGCAGATTTTTTTTCTCCGGCACCCCGAAAGTGAGTCACCCTTCCTCTTATTTGCTTCCCTGATAACTACAATCTTCAAACATTTAAATGCAACGTCAATCGCCATCTTCTGTTGCCTTGATCCTCGTTCTTTTTTTTATTTTTTCTTCACCCACACCCCTCAATACACAGTCAATGCCCTCACTTTCACCTTTGGTACCCACTGCATACTAGGGGCACTCCCGCCTTGCTTGTTGCTTAAAAAAGTCTCATAATGAAAGAAAGAGACTTAGCGAATTTGACACCCACAGGACATAGGAGCTGAGAAATTGAGAGTAACGAACTTGTGTATAGGAACTGGGAGGGATAACCAAAAGAGAAACGATAATACGAACTAAAACGGATAGGAAGTAAGGGAGAACCATGATCGTCCATGAAAATGGTTTATAGATGAAAACTCCATTTTAAGGAACAAGTAGAAATGTTTGTTACAGTCTAATATTGGGTTTGAATATGCTCTGGGGAAAGAAGCGGTTTTTATTTCACCCTGAGAGCAGTTCAGCATTACATTTCTACACTAGAAAACTTTTAGCGGGTCAATGTAATATTTGCGTACAGGAGGCCCTAATAACTGTCTAAATTTCTGGTTAAGAAGCTATCATTATTTAGATGCAGACTATTGTCCTCAACTCTGTCGTTATTATCACCCAATCGGCCTTCTAAATTTTGGGGATAAGGATCCATCAGTATTTACATGCTAACTATTGTTGTATTATCACTCAATCGCTTTCTGCCTAAATTTCTGGGATGAGGATTTATCATTATTTAGATGGGGACTAATATCCTTATCTTTGTTGTTATTATCACTCAATCGCTTTCTGTCTAAATTTCTGGGATGAGGATTTATCATTATAAGGATGGGGACTAATATCCTTATCTTTGTTGTTATTATCACTCAATCGCTTTCTGCTTAAATTTCTGGCGTGAGGATTTATCATTATTTAGATGGCGACTAATATCCTTATCTTTGTTGTTATTATCACTCAATCGCTTTCTGTCTAAATTTCTGGGATGAGGATTTATCATTATTTAGATGGGGACTAATATCCTTATCTTTGTTGTTATTATCACTCAATCGCTTTCTGTCTAAATTTCTGGGATGAGGATTTATCATTATTTAGATGGGGACTAATATCCTTATCTTTGTTGTTATTATCACTCAATCGCTTTCTGTCTAAATTTCTGGCATGAGGATTTATCATTATTTAGATGGGGACTAATATCCTTATCTTTGTTGTTATTATCACTCAATCGCTTTCTGTCTAAATTTCTGGCATGAGGATTTATCATTATTTAGATGGGGACTAATATCCTTATCTTTGTTGTTATTATCACTCAATGGCTTTCTGTCTAAATTTCTGGGATGAGGATTTATCATTATTTAGATGGGGACTAATATCCTTATCTTTGTTGTTATTATCACTCAATCGCTTTCAGCCTAAATTTTTGGGATGAGGATTTATCATTATTTAGATGGGGACTAATATCCTTATCTTTGTTGTTATTATCACTCAATCGCTTTCTGCCTAAATTTCTGGGATGAGGATTTATCATTATTTAGATGGGGACTAATATCCTTATCTTTGTTGTTATTATCACTCAATCGCTTTCTGCCTAAATTTCTGAGATGAGGATTTATCATTATTTAGATGGGGACTAATATCCTTATCTTTGTTGTTATTATCACTCAATGGCTTTCTGTCTAAATTTCTGGCATGAGGATTTATCATTATTTAGATGGGAAATAATATCCTTAACTTTGTTGTTATTATCACTCAATCGCTTTCTGCCAAAATTTCTGGGATGAGGATTTATCATTATTTAGATGGAGACTAATATCCTTATCTTTTTGTTATTATTATCCTCAATCGATTTTTTGCCTAAATTTCTGGGATGAGGATTTATCATTATTTAGATGGGGACTAATATCCTTATCTTTGTTATTATTATCACTCAATGGCTTTCTGTCTAAATTTTTGGGATGAGGATTTATCATTATTTAGATGGGGACTAATATCCTTATCTTTGTTGTTATTATCACTCAATCGCTTTCTGTCTAAATTTCTGGGATGAGGATTTATCATTATTTAGATGGGGACTAATATCCTTATCTTTGTTATTATCACTCAATCGCTTTCTGTCTAAATTTCTGGCATGAGGATTTATCATTATTTAAATGGGGACTAATATCCTTATCTTTGTTGTTATTATCACTCAATCGCTTTCTGTCTAAATCTCTGGCATGAGGATTTATCATTATTTAGATGGGGACTAATATCCTTATCTTTGTTGTTATTATCACTCAATGGCTTTCTGTCTAAATTTCTGGGATGAGGATTTATCATTATTTAGATGGGGACTAATATCCTTATCTTTGTTGTTATTATCACTCAATCGCTTTCAGCCTAAATTTTTGGGATGAGGATTTATCATTATTTAGATGGGGACTAATATCCTTATCTTTGTTGTTATTATCACTCAATCGCTTTCTGCCTAAATTTCTGGGATGAGGATTTATCATTATTTAGATGGGGACTAATATCCTTATCTTTGTTGTTATTATCACTCAATCGCTTTCTGCCTAAATTTCTGAGATGAGGATTTATCATTATTTAGATGGGGACTAATATCCTTATCTTTGTTGTTATTATCACTCAATGGCTTTCTGTCTAAATTTCTGGCATGAGGATTTATCATTATTTAGATGGGAAATAATATCCTTAACTTTGTTGTTATTATCACTCAATCGCTTTCTGCCAAAATTTCTGGGATGAGGATTTATCATTATTTAGATGGGGACTAATATCCTTATCTTTGTTGTTATTATCACTCAATCGATTTTTGCCTAAATTTCTGGGATGAGGATTTATCATTATTTAGATGGGGACTAATATCCTTATCTTTGTTATTATTATCACTCAATGGCTTTCTGTCTAAATTTTTGGGATGAGGATTTATCATTATTTAAATGGGGACTAATATCCTTATCTTTGTTGTTATTATCACTCAATCGCTTTCTGCCTAAATTTCTGGGATGAGGATTTATCATTATTTAGATGGGGACTAATATCCTTATCTTTGTTGTTATTATCACTCAATGGCTTTCTGTCTAAATTTTTGGGATGAGGATTTATCATTATTTAGATGGGGACTAATATCCTTATCTTTGTTGTTATTATCACTCAATGGCTTTCTGTCTAAATTTTAGGGATGAGGATTTATCATTATTTAGATGGGGACTAATATCCTTATCTTTGTTGTTATTATCATTATTTAGATGGGACTCCTTTGTTGTTATTCATCAATCGCTTTCTGTCTAAATTTCTGGGATGAGGATTTATCATTATTTAGATGGGGACTAATATCCTTATCTTTCTTGTTATTATCCTCAATCGCTTTCTGCCTAAATTTCTGGGATGAGGATTTATCATTATTTAGATGGGGACTAATATCCTTATCTTTGTTGTTATTATCACTCAATCGCTTTCTGCCTAAATTTTTGGGATAGATGGGGAGGATTTATCATTATTTAGATGGGGACTAATATCCTTATCTTTGTTGTTATTATCACTCAATCGCTTTCTGTCTAAATTTCTGGGATGAGGATTTATCATTATTTAGATGGGGACTAATATCCTTATCTTTCTTGTTATTATCACTCAATCGCTTTCTGCCTAAATTTCTGGGATGAGGATTTATCATTATTTAGATGGGGACTAATATCCTTATTTTGTTGTTATTATCACTCAATCGCTTTCTGCCTAAATTTTTGGGATGAGGATTTATAATTATTTAGATGGGGACTAATATCCTTATCTTTGTTGTTATTATCACTCAATCGCTTTCTGTCTAAATTTCTGGGATGAGGATTTATCATTATTTAGATGGGGACTAATATCCTTATCTTTGTTGTTATTATCACTCAATCGCTTTCTGTCTAAATTTCTGGCATGAGGATTTATCATTATTTAGATGGGACTAATATCCTTATCTTTTTGTTATTATCACTCAATGGCTTTCTGTCTAAATTTCTGGGATGAGGATTTATCATTATTTAGATGGGGACTAATATCCTTATCTTTGTTGTTATTATCACTCTTTCAGCCTAAATTTTTGAGGATTTATCATTATTTATGGGGACTAATATCTTATCTTTGTTCGCTTTCTGTCTAAATTTCTGGGATGAGGATTTATCATTATTTAGATGGGGACTAATATCCTTATCTTTGTTGTTATTATCACTCAATCGCTTTCTGTCTAAATTTCTGGGATGAGGATTTATCATTATTTAGATGGGGACTAATATCCTTATCTTTGTTGTTATTATCACTCAATCGCTTTCTGTCTAAATTTCTGGGATGAGGATTTATCATTATTTAGATGGGGACTAATATCCTTATCTTTGTTGTTATTATCACTCAATCGCTTTCTGTCTAAATTTCTGGGATGAGGATTTATCATTATTTAGATGGGGACTAATATCCTTATCTTTGTTGTTATTATCACTCAATCGCTTTCTGTCTAAATTTCTGGGATGAATTTATCATTTTTAGATGGGGACTAATATCCTTATCTTTGTTGTTATTATCTCAATCGCTTTCTGTCTAAATTTCTGGGATGAGGATTTATCATTATTTAGATGGGGACTAATATCCTTATCTTTTTTTGCTTTTATTATCTGGGATGACTCAATGGCTTTCTGTCTAAATTTCTGGGATGAGGATTTATCATTATTTAGATGGGGACTAATATCCTTATCTTTGTTGTTATTATCACTCAATCGCTTTCATTATTTAGATGGGGACTAAATTTCTTTGGGATGAGGATTTATCATTATTTAGATGGGGACTAATATCCTTATCTTTGTTGTTATTATCACTCAATCGCTTTCTGCCTAAATTTCTGGGATGAGGATTTATCATTATTTAGATGGGGACTAATATCCTTATCTTTGTTGTTATTATCACTCAATCGCTTTCTGCCTCAAAATTTCTGGGATGAGGATTTATCATTATTTAGATGGGGACTAATATCCTTATCTTTGTTGTTATTATCACTCAATGGCTGGGATGAGGATTTTCATTATTTAGATGGGGACTAATATTTATCTTTGGTTATTATCACTCAATCGCTTTCTGCCTAAATTTCTGGGATGAGATTTATCATTATTTAGATGGGGACTAATATCCTTATCTTTGTTGTTATTATCACTCAATGGCTTTCTGTCTAAATTTCTGGGATGAGGATTTATCATTATTTAGATGGGGACTAATATCCTTATCTTTGTTGTTATTATCACTCAATCGCTTTTGTTAATTTTTGGGACTCAATTAGATTTATCCTTATCTTTGTTGTTATTATCACTCAATCGCCAAAATTTCTGGGATGAGGATTTATCATTATTTAGATGGGGACTAATATCCTTATCTTTGTTGTTATTATCACTCAATCCTTTTGTCTAAATTTCTGGGATGAGGATTTATCATTATTTAGATGGGGACTAATATCCTTATCTTTGTTGTTATTATCACTCAATCGCTTTCTGCCTAAATTTCTGGGATGAGGATTTATCATTATTTAGATGGGGACTAATATCCTTATCTTTGTTGTTATTATCACTCAATGGCTTTCTGTCTAAATTTTTGGGATGAGGATTTATCATTATTTAGATGGGGACTAATATCCTTATCTTTGTTATTTATTATCTTAAATTTCTGGGATGATTTATCATTATTTAGATGGGGACTCAATCGCTTTCTGCCTAAATTTCTGGGATGATTATCATTATTTAGATTCTTTGTTGTTATTATCACTCAATCGCTTTCTGCCTAAATTTCTGGGATGAGGATTTATCATTATTTAGATGGGGACTAATATCCTTATCTTTGTTGTTATTATCACTCAATCGCTTTCTGCCTAAATTTTATCATTATTTAGATGGGGACTAATATCCTTATTTTTGTTATTATCACTCAATGGCTTTCTGTCTAAATTTCTGGGATGAGGATTTTATCATTATTTAGATGGGGACTAATATCCTTATCTTTGTTGTTATTATCACTCAATCGCTTTCTGCCTAAATTTCTGGGATGAGGATTTATCATTATTTAGATGGGGACTATATCCTTATCTTTTTTGTTATTATACTCAATCGCTTTCTGTTAAATTTCTGGGATGAGATTTATCATTATTTAGATGGGGACTAATATCCTTATCTTTGTTGTTATTATCTCAATCGCTTTCTGTCTAAATTTCTGGGATGAGGATTTATCATTATTTAGATGGGGACTAATATCCTTATCTTTGTTGTTATTATCACTCAATGGTTTTCTGTCTAAATTTCTGGGATGAGGATTTATCATTATTTAGATGGGGACTAATATCCTTATCTTTGTTGTTATTATCACTCAATGGCTTTCTGTCTAAATTTCTGGCATGAGGATTTATCATTATTTAGATGGGGACTAATATCCTTATCTTTGTTGTTATTATCACTCAATCGCTTTCTGTCTAAATTTCTGGGATGAGGATTTATCATTATTTAGATGGGGACTAATATCCTTATCTTTTTGTTATTATCACTCAATCGCTTTCTGTCTAAATTTCTGGGATGAGGATTTTCATTATTTAGATGGGGACTAATAATATCCTTATCTTTTGTGGGATGTTATTATCATTGTTATTACTCAATGGCTTTTTCTAAATTTCTGGGATGAGGATTTATCATTATTTAGATGGGGATCTTTGTTGTTATTATCCTTATCTTTGTTGATTATTATCATTATTCAGATGGGGATAATATCCTTTCTTTATTTGTTATTATCACTCAATCGCTAAAATTTCTGGGATGAGGATTTATCATTATTTAGATGGGGACTAATATCCTTATCTTTTTGTTATTATTCAATCGCTTTTGTCTAAATTTCTGGGATGAGGATTTATCATTATTTAGATGGGGACTAATATCCAATTATCACTCAATCGCTTTCTGCCTAAATTTCTGGGATGAGGATTTATCATTATTTAGATGGGGACTAATATCCTTATCTTTGTTGTTATTATCACTCAATGGCTTTCTGTCTAAATTTTGGGATGAGGATTTATCATTATTTAGATGGGGACTAATATCCTTATCTTTGTTGTTATTATCACTCAATGGCTTTCACAAAAAATTTCTGGGATGAGGTTTATCATTATTTAGATGGGGACTAATATCCTTATCTTTGGTTATTTTCAATCGATTTCATTAAATTTCTGGGATGAGATTTATCTATTATTTAGATGGGGACTAATATCCTTATCTTTGTTGTTATTATCACTCAATCTTTCTAAATTTTCTGTCTAAATTTCTGGGATGAGGATTTATCATTATTTAGATGGGGACTAATATCCTTATCTTTGTTGTTATTATCACTCAATCGCTTTCTGCCTAAATTTCTGGGATGAGGATTTATCATTATTTAGATGGGGACTAATATCCTTATCTTTGTTGTTATTATCACTCAATCGCTTTCTGTCTAAATTTCTGGGATGAGGATTTATCATTATTTAGATGGGACTAATATCCTTATCTTTGTTTGTTATTATCACTCAATCGCTTTCTGGGTGACCTAAATTTCTGGGATGAGGATTTATCATTATTTAGATGGGGACTAATATCCTTATCTTTGTTGTTATTATCACTCAATGGCTTTTCTGTCTAAATTTCTGGGATGAGGATTTATCATTATTTAGATGGGGACTAATATCCTTATCTTTGTTGTTATTATCACTCAATCGCTTTCTGCCTAAATTTCTGGATGAGGGATGGGGATCCTTATCTTTTATTTAGATCAATCGCTTTCTGTCTAAATTTCTGGGATGAGGATTTATCATTATTTAGATGGGGACTTTCCTTATCTTTGTTGTTATCACTCAATCGCTTTCTGCCCTAAATTTCTGGGATGAGGATTTATCATTATTTAGATGGGGACTAATATCCTTATCTTTGTTGTTATTATCACTCAATCGCTTTCTGCCTAAATTTCTGGGATGAGGATTTATCATTATTTAGATGGGGACTAATATCCTTATCTTTGTTGTTATTATCACTCAATCGCTTTCTGTCTAAATTTCTGGGATGAGATTTATCATTATTTAGAAATTTCTCAATGATTTCTGTCTAAATTTCTGGATGAGGATTTATCATTATTTAGATGGGACTAATATCCTTATCTTTGTTGTTATTATCACTCAATGGCTTTCTGTCTAAATTTCTGGGATGAGGATTTATCATTATTTAGATGGGGACTAATATCCTTATCTTTGTTGTTATTATCACTCAATGGCTTTCTGTCTAAATTTCAGGGATGAGGATTTATCATTATTTAGATGGGGACTAATATCTTTGTTGTTATTATCTTTGAGGATTTTCATTATTTAGATGGGACTAATATCAATGGCTTTATGTCAATAAATTTCTGGCATGAGGATTTATCATTATTTAGATGGGGACTAATTATCCTTAAATTTCTCTTTATCATTATTTAGATTATCCTTATCTTTGTTGTTATTATCACTCAATCGCTTTCTGTCTAAATTTCTGGGATGAGGATTTATCATTATTTAGATGGGGACTAATATCCTTATCTTTGTTGTTATTATCACTCAATCGCTTTCTGCCTAAATTTCTGGGATGAGGATTTATCATTATTTAGATGGGGACTAATATCCTTATCTTTGTTGTTATTATCACTCAATCGCTTTCTGTCTAAATTTCTGGGATGAGGATTTATCATTATTTAGATGGGGACTAATATCCTTATCTTTGTTGTTATTATCACTCAATCGCTTTCTGCCTAAATTTCTGGGATGAGGATTTATCATTATTTAGATGGGGACTAATATCCTTATCTTTGTTGTTATTATCACTCAATCGCTTTCTGCCTAAATTTCTGGGATGAGGATTTATCATTATTTAGATGGGGACTAATATCCTTATCTTTGTTGTTATTATCACTCAATGGCTTTCTGTCTAAATTTCTGGGATGAGGATTTATCATTATTTAGATGGGGACTAATATCCTTATCTTTGTTGTTATTATCAATCGCTTTCCTAAAAATCTTTTTGTTGTGAGGATTTTATCATTTTTTAATGGGGCTTTCTTTGTTGTTAAATTTCTGCCTAAATGAGGATTTATCATTATTTAGATGGGGACTAATATCCTTATCTTTGTTGTTATTATCACTCAATGGCTTTCTGTCTAAATTTCTGGGATGAGGATTTATCATTATTTAGATGGGGACTAATATCCTTATCTTTGTTGTTATTATCACTCAATCGCTTTCTGTCTAAATTTCTGGCATGAGGATTTATCATTATTTAGATGGGGACTAATATCCTTTTGTTATTATTCAATCTTTCTGCCTAAATTTTGGGATGAGGTTTATCATTATTTAGATGGGGACTAATATCCTTATCTTTGTTGTTATTTCAATCAATGCTTTCTGTCTAAATTTCTGGGATGAGGATTTATCATTATTTAGATGAGGGGATGAGGATTTATCATTATTTAGATGGGGACTAATATCCTTATCTTTTGTTGTTATGAGCAAATCACTCAATGGCTAAATTTCTGGGATGAGGATTTATCATTATTTAGATCTAAATCCCTTATCTTTGTTGTTATTATCTCAATCGCTTTCTGTCTAAATTTCTGGGATGAGGATTTATCATTATTTAGATGGGGACTAATATCCTTATCTTTGTTGTTATTATCACTCAATCGCTTTCTGCCTAAATTTCTGGGATGAGGATTTATCATTATTTAGATGGGGACTAATATCCTTATCTTTGTTGTTATTATCTCAATGGCTTTCTGTCTAAATTTCTGGGATGAGGATTTATCATTATTTAGATGGGGACTAATAAATTTCAATCGGCCTAAATTTCTGGGATGAGGATTTATCATTATTTAGATGGGGACTAATATCCTTATCTTTGTTGTTATTATCCTCAATGGCTTTCTGTCTAAATTTCTGGGATGAGGATTTATCATTATTTAGATGGGGACTAATATCCTTATCTTTGCTTTTGTTATTATCATTATTCAATGGGACTAATATCCTTTCTGTCTAAATTTCTGGCATGGTTATCATTATTTGATGGGGACTCAATCGCTTTTTATCATTATTTAGATGGGACTATATTTAGTTATTATCACTCAATCGCTTTCTGGGAGGATTTATCATTATTTAGATGGGATCCTTATCTTTGTTGTTATTATCACTCAATGGCCTAAATTTCTGAGGATTTATCATTAAAATATCCTTTCTTTGTTATTATCATGCCTAAATTTCTGGGATTTATCATTATTTAGATGGGGACTAATATCCTTATCTTTGTTGTTATTATCACTCAATCGCTTTCTGCCTAAATTTAAGGATTTATCATTATTTGATGGGACTAATATTTATCATTATTCAATCGCTTTCTGCCTAAATTTCTGGGATGAATTTATCATTATTTAGATGGGGACTAATATCCTTTCTTTGTTGTTATTATCCTCAATGGCTTTCTGTCTAAATTTCTGGGATGAGGATTTATCATTATTTAGATGGGGACTAATATCCTTATCTTTTTGTTATTTTCAATCGCTTTCTGCCTAAATTTCTGGGATGAGGATTTATCATTATTTAGATGGGGACTAATATCCTTATCTTTCTGTTATTATCACTCAATCGCTTTCTGCCTAAATTTCTGGGATGAGGATTTATCATTATTTAGATGGGGACTAATATCCTTATCTTTTTGTTATTATCACTCAATCGCTTTCTGTCTAAATTTCTGGGATGAGGATTTATCATTATTTAGATGGGGACTAATATCCTTATCTTTGTTGTTATTAATCTTTCTGTCTAAATCGGATGAGGATTCATTATTTTCTATCTTAAATTTCAATCGCTTTGGGATGACGATTTATCATTATTTAGATGGGGACTAATATCCTTATCTTTTGTTGTTATTATCACTCAATCGCTTTCTGCCTAAATTTCTGGGATGACGATTTATCATTATTTAGATGGGGACTAATATCCTTATCTTTGTTGTTATTCTTTGTTCACTCAATCGCTTTCTGTCTAAATTTCTGGGATGAGGATTTATCATTATTTAGATGGGGACTAATATCCTTATCTTTGTTGTTATTATCACTCAATCGCTTTCTGTCTAAATTTCTGGGATGAGGATTTATCATTATTTAGATGGGGACTAATATCCTTATCTTTTTGTTGTTATTATCCTTTCTGGGATAAATTTCATTGGGATGGGGATTTATCATTATTTAGATGCTTTCTGTCTAAATTTCTGGGATGGATTTATCATTATTTGATGGGGACTAATATCCTTATTTTCTAAATTTTGGGATGATTTTCATTATTTAGATGGGGACTAATATCCTTATCTTTGTTGTTATTATCCTCGCTTTCTGCCTAAATTTCTGGGATGAGGATTTATCATTATTTAGATGGGGACTAATATCCTTATCTTTGTTGTTATTATCACTCAATCGCTTTCTGTCTAAATTTCTGGGATGAGGATTGATCATTATTTAGATGGGGACTAATATCCTTATCTTTGTTGTTATTATC
Source organism: Acanthosepion pharaonis (assembly GCA_903632075.3). NCBI lineage: Eukaryota > Metazoa > Mollusca > Cephalopoda > Sepiida > Sepiidae > Acanthosepion > Acanthosepion pharaonis. The sequence continues at coordinate 1,176,331 of CAHIKZ030005475.1, forward strand.
ACTCAATCGCTTTCTGTCTAAATTTCTGGGATGAGGATTTATCATTATTTAGATGGGGACTAATATCCTTATCTTTGTTGTTATTATTCAATCGCTTTCTCTAAATTTCTGGGATGATTTATCATTATTTAGATGGGGACTAAATTTCTTATCTTTATTTGTTATTATCACTCAATGGATTTATCATTATTTAGATGGGGATTAATATCCTTATTTCAATGTTGTTAATTATCCTTATCTTTGTTCAATCGCTTTCTGTCTAAATTTCTGGCATGAGGATTTATCATTATTTAGATGGGGACTAATATCCTTATCTTTGTTGTTATTATCACTCAATCGCTTTCTGCCTAAATTTCTGGGATGAGGATTTATCATTATTTAGATGGGGACTAATATCCTTATCTTTGTTGTTATTATCACTCAATCGCTTTCTGTCTAAATTTCTGGCATGAGGATTTATCATTATTTAGATGGGACTAATATCCTTATCTTTGTTGTTATTATCACTCAATCGCTTTCTGCCTAAATTTCTGGGATGAGCATTTATCATTATTTAGATGGGGATTAATATCCTTATCTTTTTGTTTTTATTATCATCTTTGTTGTTTTATCATCATTTAGATGGGGATCATTATTTAATATCCTTATCTTTTGTTGTTATTATTTGGCTTTCTGTCTAAATTTCTGGGATGAGGATTTATCATTATTTAGATGGGGACTAATATCCTTATCTTTGTTGTTATTATCACTCAATCGCTTTCTGTCTAAATTTCTGGCATGAGGATTTATCATTATTTAGATGGGGACTAATATCCTTATCTTTATTTGTTATTATCACTCAATCGCTTTTCTAAATTTTGGGATGAGGATTTATCATTATTTAGCCTAAATTTCTGGCTTTCTGTCTAAATTTCTGGGATGGATTTATCATTATTTAGATGGGGATTAATATCCTTATCTTTGTTGTTATTATCACTCAATGGTTTCTGTCTAAATTTCTGGCATGAGGATTTATCATTATTTAGATGGGACTAATATCCTTATCTTTGTTGTTATTATCACTCAATCGCTTTCTGTCTAAATTTCTGGCATGAGGATTTATCATTATTTAGATGGGGACTAATATCCTTATCTTTGTTGCTATTATCACTCAATCGCTTTCTGCCTAAATTTCTGGGATGAGGATTTATCATTATTTAGATGGGGACTAATATCCTTATCTTTGTTGTTATTATCACTCAATCGCTTTCTGCCTAAATTTCTGGGATGAGGATTTATCATTATTTAGATGGGGACTAATATCCTTATCTTTGTTGTTATTATCACTCAATCGCTTTCTGTCTAAATTTCTGGGATGAGGATTTATCATTATTTAGATGGGATTAATATCCTTATCTTTGTTGTTATTATCACTCAATCGCTTTCTGTCTAAATTTCTGGGATGAGGATTTATCATTATTTAGATGGGGACTAATATCCTTATCTTTGTTGTTATTATCACTCAATCGCTTTCTGTCTAAATTTCTGGGATTAGGATTTATCATTATTTAGATGGGGACTAATATATCCTTATCTTTTGTTGTTATTTATGGGGACTAATATCCTCAATCGCTTTCTGCCTAAATTTTGGGATGGCATGAGGATTTATCATTATTTAGATGGGGACTAATATTATTTATCTTTGTTGTTATTATCACTCAATCGCTTTCTGCCTAAATTTCTGGGATGAGGATTTATCATTATTTAGATGGGGACTAATATCCTTATCTTTTTGTTATTATCACTCAATCGCTTTCTGCCTAAATTTCTGGGATGAGGATTTATCATTATTTAGATGGGGACTAATATTCTTATCTTTATTTGTTATTATCACTCAATCGCTTTCTGCCTAAATTTCTGGGATGAGGATTTATCATTATTTAGATGGGGACTAATATCCTTATCTTTGTTGTTATTATCACTCAATCGCTTTCTGTCTAAATTTCTGGGATGGATTTATCATTATTTAGAGGATTTATCATTATTTAGATGGGGACTAATATCCTTATCTTTGTTGTTATTATCACTCAATCGCTTTCTGCCTAAATTTCTGGGATGAGGATTTATCATTATTTAGATGGGGACTAATATCCTTATCTTTTTGTTTATTATCACTCAATCGCTTTCTGCCTCAATTTCTGGGATGAGGATTTATCATTATTTAGATGGGGACTAATATCCTTATCTTTGTTTTATTATCACTCAATCGCTTTCTGCCTCAATTTCTGGGATGATTTATCATTGTTTGAGGATTTATCATTATTTAGATGGGGACTAATATCCTTATCTTTGTTGTTATTATCACTCAATCGCTTTCTGTCTAAATTTCTGGGATGAGGATTTATCATTATTTAGATGGGGACTAATATCCTTATCTTTGTTGTTATCCTTTATTTATCATTACTCAATCTTATCTCTTTGTTTTATTATCACTCAATCCTTTCTAAATTTCTGGGATGACGATTTATCATTATTTAGATGGGGACTAATATCCTTATCTTTGTTGTTATTATCACTCAATCGCTTTCTGTCTAAATTTCTGGCATGAGGATTTATCATTATTTAGATGGGGACTAATATCCTTATCTTTGTTGTTATTATCACTCAATGGTTTCTGTCTAAATTTCTGGCATGAGGATTTATCATTATTTAGATGGGGATTTTAAATTTAATATCCTTTTGTTTGTTATTATCTTTGTTGTTATTATCACTCAATCGCTTTCTGTCTAAATTTCTGGCATGAGGATTTATCATTATTTAGATGGGGACTAATATCCTTATCTTTGTTGTTATTATCACTCAATCGCTTTCTGCCTAAATTTCTGGGATGAGCATTTATCATTATTTAGATGGGGATTAATATCCTTATCTTTATTTGTTATTATCACTCAATCGCTTTCTGTCTAAATTTCTGGCATGAGGATTTATCATTATTTAGATGGGGACTAATATCCTTATCTTTGTTGTTATTATCACTCAATAGCTTTCTGCCTAAATTTCTGGGATGAGCATTTATCATTATTTAGATGGGGATTAATATCCTTATCTTTGTTGTTATTATCACTCAATGGCTTTCTGTCTAAATTTCTGGCATGAGGATTTATCATTATTTAGATGGGGACTAATATCCTTATCTTTGTTGTTATTATCACTCAATCGCTTTCTGTCTAAATTTCTGGCATGAGGATTTATCATTATTTAGATGGGGACTAATATCTTATCTTTATGTTTTGTGCCTAAATTTCTGGCATGAGGATTTATCATTATTTATCTCTTTGTTGTTAATCCTTCGCTTTCTGCCTAAATTTCTGGGATGAGGATTTATCATTATTTAGATGGGATTAATATCCTTATCTTTGTTGTTATTATCACTCAATGGTTTCTGTCTAAATTTCTGGCATGAGGATTTATCATTATTTTATCATTATTTAGATGGGACTAATATCCTTATCTTTGTTGTTATTATCACTCAATCGCTTTCTGTCTAAATTTCTGGGATGAGGATTTATCATTATTTAGATGGGGACTAATATCTGGGATGAGGATTTATCATTATTTAGATGGGGACTAATATTATCTTTGTTTTATTATCACTCAATCGCTTTCTGCCTAAATTTCTGGGATGAGGATTTATCATTATTTAGATGGGGACTAATATCCTTATCTTTGTTGTTATTATCACTCAATCGCTTTCTGCCTAAATTTCTGGCATGAGGATTTATCATTATTTAGATGGGGACTAATATCATTATCTTTGTTGTTATTATCACTCAATCGCTTTCTGCCTAAATTTCTGGGATGAGGATTTATCATTATTTAGATGGGGATTAATATCCTTATCTTTGTTGTTATTATTGCTTTTTTTGGCATGAGGATTTATCATTTCAATCGATATCTTTGTTGTTATTATCATCCTTTTCGTTTTGGGATGTTGTTATTCTAAATTTCTGGGATGAGGATTTATCATTATTTAGATGGGGACTAATATCCTTATCTTTGTTGTTATTATCACTCAATCGCTTTCTGTCTAAATTTCTGGGATTAGGATTTATCATTATTTAGATGGGGACAAATATCCTTATCTTTGTTGTTATTATCACTCAATCGCTTTCTGCCTAAATTTCTGGGATGACGATTTATCATTATTTAGATGGGGACTAATATTATCTTTGTTGTTATTTATCATTATTTTTAGATGGGGACTAATATCCTTATCTTTGTTGTTATTATTTATCATTATTTAGATCAATCTTTGTTGCTTTCTGCCTAAATTTCTGGGATGAGGATTTATCATTATTTAGATGGGGACTAATATCCTTATCTTTGTTGTTATTATTACTCAATCGCTTTCTGCCTAAATTTCTGGGATGAGGATTTATCATTATTTAGATGGGGACTAATATTCTTATCTTTGCTGTTATTATCACTCAATCGCTTTCTGCCTAAATTTCTGGGATGAGGATTGATCATTATTTAGATGGGGACTAATATCCTTATCTTTGTTGTTATTATCACTCAATCGCTTTCTGCCTAAATTTCTGGGATGAGGATTTATCATTATTTAGATGGGGACTAATATCCTTATCTTTGTTGTTATTATCACTCAATCGCTTTCTGCCTAAATTTCTGGGATGAGGATTTATCATTATTTAGATGGGACTAATATCCTTATCTTTGTTGTTATTAATATCCTAAATTTATCTTTGTTGTTATCACTCAATCGCTTTCTGCCTCATTTTCTGGGATGAGGATTTATCATTATTTAGATGGGGACTGGGATGAGGATTTATCATTAATATCCTTATCTTTCTTTTTATTATCACTCAATCGCTTTCTGCCTCAATTTCTGGGATGAGGATTTATCATTATTTAGATGGGGACTAATATCCTTATCTTTGTTGTTATTATCACTCAATCGCTTTCTGCCTAAATTTCTGGGATGAGGATTTATCATTATTTAGATGGGGACTAATATCCTTATCTGAATTTATTATCACTCAATGGCTTTCTGTCTAAATTTCTGGGATGAGGATTTATCATTATTTAGATGGGAGTTAATATCCTTATCTTTGTTGTTATTATTACTCAATCGCTTTCTGCCTAAATTTCTGCCATGAGGATTTATCATTATTTAGATGGGGACTAATATCCTTATCTTTGTTGTTATTATCATCGCTTTCTGCCCAATCGCTTATCATTATTTAGTCTAAATTTCTTTGGGATGAGGATTTATCATTATTTAGATGGGACTAATATCCTTATCTTTGTTGTTATTATCACTCAATCGCTTTCTGTCTAAATTTCTGGGATTAGGATTTATCATTATTTAGATGGGGACTAATATCCTTATCTTTGTTGTTATTATCACTTAATCGCTTTCTGTCTAAATTTCTGGGATGAGGATTTATCATTATTTAGATGGGGACTAATATCCTTATCTTTGTTGTTATTATCATTCAATCGCTTTCTGCCTCAATTTCTGGGATGAGGATTTATCATTATTTAGATGGGGACTAATATCTTTATCTTTGTTGTTATCACTCAATCGCTTTCTGCCTCAATTTCTGGGATGAGGATTTATCATTATTTAGATGGGGACTAATATCCTTATCTTTGTTGTTATTATCACTCAATCGCTTTCTGCCTCAATTTCTGGGATGAGGATTTATCATTATTTAGATGGGGACTAATATCTTTATATTTTTTGTTATTATCACTCAATCGCTTTCTGCCTCAATTTCTGGGATGAGGATTTATCATTATTTAGATGGGGACTAATATCCTTATCTTTGTTGTTATTATCACTCAATCGCTTTCTGCCTCAATTTCTGGGATGAGGATTTATCATTATTTAGATGGGGACTAATATCCTTATCTTTGTTGTTATTATCACTCAATCGCTTTCTGCCTAAATTTCTGGGATGAGGATTTATCATTATTTAGATGGGGACTAATATCCTTATCTTTGTTGTTATTATCACTCAATCGCTTTCTGCCTCAATTTCTGGGATGAGGATTTATCATTATTTAGATGGGGACTAATATCCTTATCTTTGTTGTTATCACTCAATCGCTTTCTGCCTCAATTTCTGGGATGAGGATTTATCATTATTTAGATGGGGACTAATATCCTTATCTTTGTTGTTATTATCACTCAATCGCTTTCTGCCTAAATTTCTGGGATGAGGATTTATCATTATTTAGATGGGGACTAATATCCTTATCTTTGTTGCTATTATCCTCAATCGCTTTCTGCCTCAATTTCTGGGATGAGGATTTATCATTATTTAGATGGGGACTAATATCCTTATCTTTATTTATCACTCAATCGCTTTCTGCCTCAATTTCTGGGATGAGGATTTATCATTATTTAGATGGGGACTAATATCCTTATCTTTGTTGTTATTATCCTCAATCGCTTTCTGCCTCAATTTCTGGGATGAGGATTTATCATTATTTAGATGGGGACTAATATCCTTATCTTTGTTGTTATTATCACTCAATCGCTTTCTGCCTAAATTTCTGGGATGAGGATTTATCATTATTTAGATGGGGACTAATATCCTTATCTTTGTTGTTATTATCACGCAATCGCTTTCTGCCTAAATTTCTGGGATGAGGATTTATCATTATTTAGATGGGTACTATTGTCCTTATCTTTGTTGCTATTATCACTGAATCGCCTTCTGTCTAAATTTATATAATGAGAAATTATCATTACTTACATTATATACATGCGGAGTATTTTCCTTATCTTTGTTGTTATTAACACACAACCCCCTTCTATTTGAATTTCTGGGATGAGGGAGCTATAATTATTTACATTCGGACTAATGACATCATCTATGCTTTTATCATCTGAAATTTTCTCACGTTGTGCCCTCTGGCTTTTTCCTACGTCTGTGTAAACAATTTTTATTCTATAAATCCCTAAAATAAGAGTTCAACAGCTCCAACCAAGATATGACATCAAGACTTCATGCTTGGCATCAATGAAATACTTCTTCACACTCTGATAACACTGCTTGTAAGAAAACTGTGACCTCTAAAACAAATGCAGTCATATTTGTAACTAAGGAAATAATAATAATAATAATAATAATTTTTAAAAATGGTAATAAATTTTTTAAAATATTTTCAATATCATTATTTGGACTCTTGTCCTCATTTTTATCGCCATATTTATTACAACGTTTCGGGCGTTGTACGCTCCGAGCTTCTTCAGGTGGTTGGAATGTCGAACTGAAACCTTTATTTCGCTCACTGGGTAGACTGTTCTAGTTCCACATGCCATGCTTAATGGATGTCAGTTATCAGTTATCTCCTGTTAATTCCTCTCTCTAAGTTCTCCACAGCCTTAACCGGGTATTGAACTCACACTCACTGGATCTAACTAACGCCTTTATCCTTGAGGACATCTGTGTATGAATTTCTGGGTATTATATAAACCTAATGTCTTCAACAAAAATTTTTAACTGTGATCATATTGAAATTTTTGTTGTTATTAACACTTTTCTCTGGCACTCCTTATTACTGGTTCCCATATTGTATTTATTTCTATGTTTGATCAATAATAACATCAAAAAATTGCAATATGAGCACTGGTAAAAAATGGTTGCTGAAGACATTAGGTTTATAATACCCAGAAATATGGCGCAGTGGATAAAGGCGTTGGTTAGATCTAGTGACAGACCCAAAAAGTGTGAGTTCAATACCCGGTTAAGGCAGTGGAGAACTTTCAGAGGGAAAATTAACAGATAATTGATAGCTGACATCCATCAAACATGGCATGTGGAACTAGAACAGTCTACCCCAGTGAGCGAAATAAAGGGTTTAGTTCGACATTCCAACCACCTGAAGAAGGCTGGAGCGTGCAACGACCGAAACGTCGTGACAGATATGGCGAAATATGTCGAATAATGTAGATAATGTAGATAATATTCATCTCAGAAATATAGACAGATTTTCATATCAATTGTGACATGTTTGTACTTTGGGTGTCGAACAAAAACAAATATGACTGAGCATGCGTCAACAGGCAGGAATACACGGAAACAAGCTGTCAGCCATTATATATTCTAAATTAATAATAGTCAAGCTTTTTTTTTCTTCAGTGATTTTTCATTTTCTTTTTCTTGATTTACATTTCTGGAATAGCTTCGAACATGTCCTGCATCTAAGAGAAAATGGTAATTACATAAGCTGCGGTAGCTTTTCTTTCGTTTTTCTACGCCATCTTTTCATTTCAAAAGATTTAGTACATCCGCTCTGCTATGTGCTAAAATGTTCCGCTCTTAACTCCAAAATCTGACCACACATCCGATTTTTAAGACCCTCTTCATCGACTGTGTGCTTTTCAGCACCCCCTCGTATTAGAGGCAAATTAGCAGTAAACGTCTTCTCGTTTTTAGATAAGCGCGCGTCTCATTAGATAAGCCATGCAATAAAAAAAAACAAAAAAAAACATGACGGTCAACGTGCAGGTTCATCAGCCTCGTTTTCATTGATTGGCATGTGCAAAATACCAGATAATAATAATGATCCGCCATTTTTAATGACCAAACTATGTTCCTCATTTTCGATAAATATGTCTGCAGAGCTAACTACATATGACACGAAAGAGTCAGCTTTTTATGAGCAGATGCTGGAATTTGGTTGAAGATAACAGCTTCTGAGACTCGTGGATGGAGTGAATGTGAAGAAACTTAAAGATGCTGAGCGCAATTGTCACTTAATTTGTGCTGCTTATAATGAAGTGAGTTAAAGCCGACGAAGGTAGAAGATTAAAGCAAAAAAAGAAAAAAAATGTTCGTGAGGCTTAGGAGGTTACTTCACTTATTTTGCCTGAAATGTTTTTCAGACAGGAAATAGATTTAAAAAGACTGAGATAGATAGATAGATAGATAGATAGATAGATAGATAGATAGATAGATAGATAGATAGATAGATAGATAGATATAAAAAACTGCGATAGATTGATAGATAGATATGAAAAGATAGATAGATAGATAGATAGATAGATAGATAGATAGATAGATAGATAGATAGATATAAAAACTGCGATAGATTGATAGATAGATATGAAAAGATAGATAGATAGATAGATAGATATGAAAAAGATAGATAGATAGATAGATAGATAGATAGATAGATAGATAGATAGATAGATAGATAGATAGATATGAGCTGGCTGAGATAGATAGATAGATAGATAGATAGATAGAGATAGATAGATAGATAGATAGATATGAGAAGGCTGAGATAGATAGATATGAGAAGGCTGAGATAGATAGATAGATAGATAGATAGATAGATAGATAGATAGATAGATAGATAGATAGATATGAAAAGATCGAGATACATGGGATAGATAGATAGATAGATAGATAGATAGATAGATAGATAGATAGATAGATAGATGAATATAAAAAACAACGATAGATTGATAGATAGATATGAAAAGATAGATAGATAGATAAATAGATATGAAGACTGCGATAGATAGATAGATAGATAGATAGATAGATAGATAGATGAAAAGATCGAGATAGATAGATAGATAGATAGATAGATAGATAGATATGAAAAGACTGCGATAGATAGATACAGGGGTTGGACAAAATAATTGGAACAGTTGCAAAATCCACTCCTATATTCAAAGCCCTATTATATTAAGAACTTTAACTAAAACTTTGTAATTGTAGGTTATATCTATTGTAAATACGTTTATTTATCTAATTTACTGTCTTTGTCTTATTTATTTTTAGAATTCAGTAAAATTTAAGCTAAATGCGCGACCTCTCCGAGTTCGAAAAAGAGCAAATTGTTGCAGTTCACATGGCAGCAGCCTCGATCACTAAGGTTGCTGAACTGTTTGGTTTTTCAAGAGCTACCATATCAAGAACACTGATGCAATTCGAGAAACAGGGCAAGACTTCTAGCAACCGTAGCAATTCGGGCCGGACTTGCAAACTTACTGACAGAGACTGGCGTGCATTGTGGCCAAAGTGACTGCTGAGTTGAATAACCATCTGAATAGTTCAGTTTCTAATAAAACTGTTCACAGTGAGCTTCATAAGGCTGCATATCATGGAGGAGCCGCTGTGAGGAAACCTCTTCTCTCCATTCGCAACATTCAAAAGAGGTTGAAGTGGTGCAGAGATCACAATGCCTGGTCTGCAGATCAATGGAAGCAAGGCATATTCTCAAACAAGTCTAGTTTTTCTCTTTTCCCAACTTCAGGGCGTGTTTATGTGTGGAGGCAGCCCAAAGAAGCTTACAACCCTGACTGACTTCTTCCAACAGTGAAACATGGAGGTGGATCAGTGATAGTTTGGGCCGCCATATCATGGAAATGTCTCAGTCCAATAGTCGCCCTGCATAGTTGAATCAACAGTAAATATTTCCTGAACATTTTGGGAGATCATGTTCATCCAAAGACCACGAATTTATTCCCTGATGGTGACTGCATCCTCCAAGAGGATAATGCTCCAATACATACCGCTCGAGTGGTTAAGAATTGGTATGAAGAGCATGAAAGTGAGCTAGAATACATGGAGTGGCCTCCCCAATCTCAAGATATCAATATTATTGTTCATTTGTGGTGCATTTTAGAGCAACATATTAGGAACCGCTATCCTCCACCGTCGTGTCGTAAAGAGCTGGAGAAGGTTTTAATGGAAGAATGACTGAAAATTCCTCTGGATGAAGTCAGAAAGCTGTATGATTCCATTCCTAGACGTATTAAAGATGTCTGTGAGGCTAAAGGAGGACTAACTCCATATTAAATAAATTTTCTTTGATTTTAACAAGTATTCCAATCTAGATACATAGATAGATAGATAGATAGATATGAAAAGACTGCGATAGATAGATAAATATGAAAAGACTGCGATAGATAGATAGATAGATAGATAGATAGATAGATATGGTAAGACTGCGATAGATAGATAGATAGATAGATAGATAGATAGATAGATAGATAGATAGATAGATTTTTGAGTAAGTACATCGCTTGATTATTGTCAAATATAGGCCTCACAGATGTGTTTTTTAAGTCATCCTTAGCTCTTAAACTCTTCAACATATATGTGGCAAGGTTAAATGCCTTTTTCTTTTGTCCTTACATTAATATTCTTATGAACTTTCAATAAGTGACATATTTGATGTTTATTGAGTTGAGTCTTACGTAGAATGATCTTTTTTCTGATTCTAAGTATAAGTCTCCTTTTTGTATCCATTTTTGAAAAACCTACTCGTTACTCAAATCTACAGCCCATTTGATTCTCAATATCCTTCTGTAGAACCAGATTTTTGTTGCCTCACTTCATCCGTGAAAAAAATTTCTAGAATTCACTACCACATAGTACAATCTATTTTACATAACATTTCAGCAGACTTCTCTTCGTTAGAATGAAATTTCCCTGTTTCTTGAAACTAGATTTTCAAAGTCATCTTTCGCTATTCCAATTTGCCTTCATATTTCGGTGTTGCATTTTCTGTGTCCTCTGTTAAAACACTTCCCCGATATCTAAATTGTTGGACTTGTTTGATTTCGGTGTCACCAATTAGGTATACGCGTCTTGGGCTGTTCAATTTGTTAATAATAATTTTCTTACTATTGATGTTTACTCTTTTCCCCGTGGTTTTCTTTTATTAGGGGATCGTGGACTTGTCTTCCGATGTCTGCTGTGAAAACTGTACCATTTTTTTTCCAACAGTATAAAACAAAACAATCAGAAATGTCCAACAAAAGATAAAAATTAATTAAAATCGACAACACAAAAAGATAAATATCAACAGATGTCAAAAATGTATGTACAAAGCAAATAGGATCAGGGAAAATTTAAATATATATAGAATATTAACAAACAACTCATCACGAAATCTCAAACAAAAACATCAAAGTCAGTATAATGTAAATAATATACATAATACCTCATCTCAGAAATATAAACAGGTACTGAAAGGCCGAAACGTTGTAATAAATATGGCAACAAAGATGAGGACAATAGTCCGAATAATGTAAATAGTGTACACAATACCTCATCTCAGGAATATAGACAGATACTGAAAGTCCGAAACGTTGTAATAAATATGGCGACAAAGATGAGGACAATAGTCCGAATAATGTAAATAAAGTGCATAATACCTCATCTCAGAAATATAGACATATACTGAAAGGCCGAAACGTTGTAATAAATATGGAGACAAAGATGAGGACAATAGTCCGAATAATGTAAATAGTGTACACAATACCTCATCTCAGGAATAAAGACATATACTGAAAGGCCGAAACGTTGTAATAAATATGGCAACAAAGATGAGGACAATAGTCCGAATAATGTAAATAGTGTACACAATACCTCATCTCAGGAATAAAGACATATACTGAAAGGCCGAAACGTTGTAATAAATATGGCAACAAAGATGAGGACAATAGTCCGAATAATGTAAATAGTGTACACAATACCTCATCTCAGGAATATAGACATATACTGAAAGGCCGAAACGTTGTAATAAATATGGCGACAAAGATGAGCACAATAGTCCGAATAATGTAAATAGTGTAGTAACAGCTCAATTCAAAATTTCAAGCGAAAAATAAGAATATGAGAATATTTCAAAAGATCGAATATTAGCAACCCATTTGGACATCCAAAGAATTCAGAATGTTTCGGACATGTCATCGATCATGACATGGCATCTCGAACTCAGTCAGATTTTCAGCGATATGCCGTATTTTCCCTGTCTTTTACTAGAAATATCTTCATAGCAACTGTTCTGAAGAGCTTTCCTACTTAGTCTTGCGACTACATGATTATTTGCATTATTTACATTATTCGGGCTCTTGCCCTCATCTTCATAGCCATATTCACGACGTTTCAGCCGTTGTACACTCCGGCTTCTTCAGGTGATAGGATCTCTGTGATGAGGTATCATCATTACTTGCATTATCTACATTATTCGGACTGTTATACTCATCTTCATTGCCATATTGTTGTAGAGTAGTTTTCACAGAGGAGGCTGGTATTTCGCTAAGTCGGTCCTAAAAAGGGTCCGACGTACAAAACGTTAGGAACTTGAAATAAGAGTTAATGACGCAGCAATCTAGTTGTGATGGTTGATACTTCAATGTCCGACATCGACTGACTTACTCAACACCACTGAGCCCAACTGGCGACCGATACTACTACTACGTATTGTGTGTGGGTGAGTCTATTAATAATAGAATAGGTACGTTCATGTATGACACATATTCACAACGTTTCGGCCGTTTAATGCAAGTACTCATAATACCTAATCTCAGATCCTTTTTTAAGCATTTCACCCCGAGCAAGGCGGGAGTGCCACTAGAACGTAAGGGCTTAGAGAGAGAGAGAAAGAGAGAGAGAGCAAGAGTAGAGAGGGGTGTTTGAGGAAAGGGTAAAGAGACGAACGGTGATCAGGTCATTAGAATATGTCAATTGACATTAAATTTTAATATTATAGCCATCAGGGAAGCAAGTAAGAGGAAGGGAGTTCCACTGTCGGGAAGTGCGAGATAAGAAGCTGTTGGAATAGAAGAGGCGGTTACATTTAATTGTTTCGACAATGAAAGGGTATGACCGAGATGCCAACCTAGTAGCATGCTTAAATTCATGCAGTCTGGTTTCTAGTGAAAGCAGCGCCTCTGAGCAGCTGCCATGAAACTATTTGTAGAAAAGACAGAGGGAAGCCACAACACGTCTGTGAGAAAGTGGCTTTAGACGAGATGTCAGAGATATATACAGATGTCGATTACATGAATTTAAGCGCGAACTAGATTGGAAACTAGCCCTCTTTTACTGTTGAATTAGCTACGTGCAGCCGTAGGCCCTATTCTAACAGCTTCTTTTCTCGCACTTCCTCTCTGTGGAACTCCCTTCCGTTTGCTTGCTTCCCTTCCAACTTTAATCGCCATCTTCTGTCTTCCTGATTATTGTTCCTTGATTTTACTTTTCCTCATTTCTCCATACTAAAATCTTCTCAATCTTCTGACACCGAAATTTAGTTTTATGTGTAAGCTATGAATAATCTTCGATATACTAATTAAATCCCCTCCGACATTTCCTTCTCAATCATTGTTTGACTACAATATTGTTATTTGCTGTAACGTTCAGTTAATATAATGTATTCCCTATGTATAATACGCCTTCATCCATAATACGCACCTCTAAAATTGTGCTGAAAGTGTGGGGAAATGCTTCTACTCACGCATAATACGCACCCCTTGTTTGGTAATCATACCCTATAAATTGTACCTCTCCAATTTCATTACGGCCAGCGTTTGCTACTCTTATTTTTTTAAAAAATGGTTTTAAACATAGAATAATATTATTCTAATTTAGTTTTATGATAATTCTTATTTTGGTTTACATTTGTAAGTATTGTTAGGTACATATAATCGTATTTGGCATCCTTATGGGGTCGCAATAGCCGAATGTTAGTGTCGAATATTCGTATGTTTGTGGTGAATAGTCATTTCGCAAAATAGATCGACCTATGAAATGGCAATTTTTAAAATATTTTTTGTAGCTATGCATAATACGCACCCCTAATTTTGCTTATTATTTTTTTAGAAAAAAATGCGTATTATATATGGGGAATTACGGTATATTAACTTTAATGAATAAAATCTCTGAATTTAAAAAAGAAGGCATTTTTTTTTTCGAAAATTCGGAGAGCATATTCATTAGAAAAATTAAATTAGTTTTACTTTGCCGGTAATTGTACAGTAGTGGATTTGGGGTTTCGCTACGCTTCGGCCTTATCCTTCAATAGCACGGCTTTTTAAACACTCTTGAATAGAAAATGGCTTACTGTTGACCCAAGTTTGAAAGAATGTCAACCGAGAGGAAAATATCATCAAAGTCATGAGAATGCCGATAGGTAATATTGAAGATTATTTGAAGAGAAAATATTGATTTCTTACTCAAGCAGCAACAATGGTTTTACACTCACTGAATTCAGTGTGTGCTTATGTCTCAACAATAGATTCGACTTGAATAAACTGCGCGGTATGAGCGAAAAAAATTCCAGAAAGCAAACATTGATGAATCAGGAATGGATTTCAGTTCTGTGTTGATGCGTGCATTACTGGATTTACGGGACAACAAAAGTCAAATATTAACGACAAAAAAGAAAAAGTGTATTTTTTCATAAGCTTATGCTTAAGTTTGCTGTAAAGAGAACAGGATGAATAGCAGAGAAAAACTTAAAAATACATACCGTATATTCTCGCGCACGATGCGACTTTTGAAGACCTAATTTTGAGGCTAATTTTAAGAGGGTCGCATCATACATGAGACATAAAATTAGCGTATGTACTGCTGGAGGCTGGGATAGATAGATAGATAGATAGATAGATAGATAGATAGATAGATAGATATGATAAGGCTGAGATAGATAGATAGATAGATAGATAGATAGATAGATAGATAGATATGAGAAGGCTGAGATAGATAGATATGAGCAGAGAGAGAGAGATAGATATGAGAAGGCTGAGATAGATAGATAGATAGATAGATAGATAGATAGATAGATAGATATGAGCAGAGAGAGAGAGAGATAGATAGATATGAGAAGGCCGAGATAGATAGATAGATAGATAGATAGATAGATAGATAGATATGAGCAGACAAAGATAGATAGATGTGAGCACACATGCAATACCCGGTTAAGGCAGTGGAGAACTTTCAGAGGGAAATTAACAGGAGATAACTGATAACAGACATCCATTAAACATGGCACATGGAACTAGAACAGTCTACCCCATTGAGCGAAATAAAGGGTTCAGTTCGGCATTTCAACCACCTGAAGAAGACCGGAGCGTACAACGGCCGAAACGTTGTAATAAATATGGCGACAAAATGAGGACAATAGTCCGAATAATGTACAGAAAAATACTTTAACAACGAATATTTCATCTATTTAAACACAAGAGATACAGATATTAAAACTGAATTTGAATTAATTAATTACATCATTGTCAAGGGCGACGTCGTCACATTACCTGTGAAGTTCAAAGGGTTATGATATGTACTGCAGTCATAGCAACAGTCGGTAAGATAACCTGACGGCGTTTATCTCACTGCAATGTGGTGTTGTCACTTCAAGGCAACAGATACAAGTTTACTTTGCTATTTTTAAAACTATTATTTTATTTTATTTTTCCTTGTGTTCGTATAAGTTTTTCTTTTCTTTTCTGGGTATGGGTTCCGTCTGGCCAATTTCACTCACAGGCACTTTCCAAAGGTGGCAGACGCTAGAATCGACCCCTCCAGTCTAATAACAGCAGGAAGTCTCCATCCTGACAAATCGACCATGGTTCGATTCCAACCCGGGTCTCATGGTTAGAAAACGAACGTTCTAAACCCTCGGTCACGTTCCCATAAAACATGACAAGTAGAAATAGATATTTGCAAATACAAATTAGCTAAATATAACATAAATCCGAAAGGCAGTGGATTGAGCAGACTAAATGGAAATCATGATGATCGCAGATGCAAATAAGTCTGGGATTTTTCACTGAAGACACGAAAAAAGCTCGAACTTGTATTTCAGCAGCGTATTTAAGCCACGTCTTGTCTATTTAGTGAGGACGTCTCTTTAGACAATCACTCTCTATGAATTACCAGTGGGCTCTTATCTTACTAAGCTAGGCTTAATAAATATTAAAAAAGAAATAGAAAATGTAGCTTATATTTCCGATTTCTGTGGCATTTCCGTGAAGCAATAAATTGGCCGGTGGGTTTAAAACCAAATTTTCAGTGCGGATAATTTGAAAGGCAAATTATTTCTCCTTTTTTGTTGTGGGCACATGCAAAACAACAACAACAACAAAAAGAACTGATATTAGAACGTTTGTTATGTTTGTCGGATTGTTGCTTGGTTACGTGGATAGAAGGGAAAATGTTCGAACGATTTGTTGCAAAAAAGAACTAATGGATTGTATTACGCTATTAGAGAAACGTGGAAGAAAGAAGGAAGATAAGTTAAATGAGTCTTTCGCGGGGAAAGAAAAAGGCGAAAAATGAAACGGGAGGAAAAGAGAAGAAAAGGAAAAAGAAAAAGGACAAAAAAAAAACAAGAGAAATGTTGAGAAAATTGAAAATATAGAAAAAAAAAATTAAGCAACAGAAAGAAAACGAGGAAGTGAAAGAGAAAAATACGTGAACTAAGAAGGACTAAAGACACGTATATGTGAAGGGGAAAGAAAGAAAGAAAGAAAGAAAGAAAGAAAGAAAGAAAGAAAGAAAGAATACGTCGAAGACAATGCGAAGAATTTCATGGTAGAGAGAAAGAAAGAAAGAAAGAAAGAAAGAAAGAAAGAAAGAAAGAAAGAAAGAATATGTGAGAAAGAAAGAAAGAAAGACTACGTGGAAGAGAATGCGAAATATTTCTTAGTAGGAAGAAAGAAAAATATATGAGAAAGAAAGAAAGAAAGAAAGAAAGTATACGTCGAAGACAATGCGAAGAATTTCATGGTAGAAAGAAAGAAAGAAAGAAAGAAAGAAAGAAAGAAAGAAAGAAAGTAAGAAAGAAAGAATATGTGAGAAAGAAAGAAAGAAAGAAAGACTACGTGGAAGAGAATGCGAAATATTTCTTAGTAGGAAGAAAGAAAAAATATATGAGAAAGAAAGAAAGAAAGAAAGAAAGAAAGAAAGAAAGAAACTATACGTGGAAGAGAATGAGAAGAATTCATAACAGAAAGAAAGAATATGTGAAGGGGAAATAAATAAATAAAGAGAGAATACGAAAATAAAAAAGATAAAGATTCATAGAAAGAGAGAAAGAAAGAAAAAACAATTCCTGAAGGGGAATGAAAAAGTTTCATAGAAAAAAGCAAGACAAAATATGAAGAAGAAAGAAAGAAAAAAGAAGGAAAGAAAGTAAAAAAGATTAAAGAAATAAAGAATACGGGGAAGAGAGTGAAAAAAATTGCATAGGAGAAAGAAAGAAAGAATATATGAAGGAGAAAGAAAGAAAGAAAGAAAGAAAGAAAGAAAGAAAGAAAGAAAGGTAAGTAAATAAACGATCATTTCAAAACGCAGTCATGAAAACAAATGTTGACTACTATACTTAAAAATCGAAAACTAAAAACGAGTAAGAAAAATAAATTAATTAAAAATAAATAAGTGCAATAAAGAAAAAAAGTAAATCTATAAATAATTAAATATTAAGCAAATAATGGACAAATTAACAAACTACGAATAAATGATCAACACAAATAAATGATCAAAAACACGTTATAAAATTACCAATAATGCATAACGTTTAAAAATAAAAATTAACACAATATAATACTATAAAATAGATAAAAAAAATAACTGCATCTGGATCTACAATTACTTCCACTCAATAACCTCTAGAAGAATTTGAAACATAACGGTTGCCGCTACCCAATAAACGTAAGGATAATACAATAGATTTTGCTACCCATAATGCACCCTGGACTGAATAATGAGTTCAAGCATGAAACAGATTGTCGCGAGTGGGTGTTGATTACAGTGTCCACTTTTATATTTATATACGCTCTATCACTGAAATTGATCTCTTTTATCCAGAAATATAGCGCACCTTAAAAGTATACTTATAATCCGGATGCCACTTTTCTATTTGTCCAATAAATTGATTCTTGGTCTCGATATTCACTTTGTTTCGCTTTTAAAAACTGTCAAATTTAGCCCGTATATACACTGCGTAACGAATTATTAATAAGGTGACAATTTTCCATTTTGTCCAAAAACTAAACGTTGGAATTTAACGAAATTTTCACAGAATGATGGAAACAGTTACATGCGCGTGCTGTGTAAAAACTGTAAGGTTCTGCGCACATGTAAACAAACCGCAGCCATTTGCATGAGTAACACAATACTTCAGTGTTCCAAATTATTAACGAGTGACTTCATTATCGTTCAATTACGGGTCGCAATTACGATTTAACCGCTTCTGAGAAGTCTGTTAGAACATCTGGACTTGCAAAAGGTTAATGAACATTAGAAATATCCAAAACGATTGGAAGATATCACCAAACTGTGAAAACTTTCGTTGCAGCTCCTACCAAGCACGTAAGAAGGCCGATAAGCGTCACTCGAGGCTTGTTTCCTAACTTTCTCTATCGCGAATTAAACGTGAAGCTGTAAATAATCCCTACCTGGCCAGCAGAGAATTTTTTTCAGGCGAACTGGAGAAACAACTCCAGAACTACTCGATGTCGTCTTCCGAAAAAGATCGGGAGACCGTTGACAACGCCTCCATTGACAAAAGAGACACGTATAAAAGCTTCCGAAATGGGTAGACGATAAAAAGAACGTCGACTTCGCGAAGGTTTTGTTCACGGATGAATCTCGGGCTAACATTGATTTAAGTAAATTAGTTAAATGATCGTAGCTTCTGTGTATTTTTTGAAGTTAAGCATCGTAGAGCCAGGTCAGTACTTAGATGGGGGACCGCTTGGGAACACCTGGTACTGTAAGCCCCCAAAGTCCAACCCTTACCTCACAGTCGGTGGGGGGTGTAAACGGTAGTGTCAGAGCTATGCCGCCCGTTCCTGGTAGGGCCACCCAAGGCGGACAGGTCTGACACACACGCCGGCTAACAAGGGCTCTGGTGAAAATCCAAGGAGCGTCTGCATCGGTAACCAGCGGCTTCTGGTCGTTCCTGTGTCTGCGTCTGTGGGAACCCCGCGGCAAGCAAGAACGTTATCCGAGTAGGCCTGGGTACCCTACTTCTGTAATTTATCCCAAGAATCTTCTTCTCATAACAGGAAGAAGCCGGCTCAATCCGCCCAGGGTGAATGCCGCATCAGTACAGTACAGTACAGTATTTTTTGAGGAAATTTACACTTTTTACGCGCGTATGACTGTTGCCATCATATTCTGAAAATATTGTTAAATTTCAACGTGTAGGTTTTGGACAAAATGGAAAATTGACACCACCTTAATAATTCGTTACACAATATATATATATATATATATATATATTCTGTATATTTAGGCAGCAATTTTTCATTGATGCATGTTTCATTAAATAATATAGACAAGTTTTGTCTATTTATTTAATCTCAAACATATTAATCTCTAATATCGTAATCAGATGCATACTAATTATAAACAAGATGAAAATATACTAAAAAATTATTAAGTACTAATATCTACATCAGATTCTAGCAAAAAAATTAGGTTAATCATATACTACACTAAATCTAGTATATCCAACTTCGCAATGATTCTTCCCTTCTCCCCGTTAGCGATTTCCAAAAAACCCACACACACACACACATATTATAAATTAACTGATTTAAAATATATATTTTTCGCTGCACAGTAATAACCATGTTTCAAAAATGGAAGCTAAAAACTTTAAATTTAATTATATAATTAAATTAAAAGCATTAGTTCTGTTTCATCTTCAAGCGAATTTTGGAATAACTTATTTTTAAATTTACTGAGTTTTAAACGCACATATAAATTCATAATTTCCTGTTTCCAAGGATACAGAGAAATCCAATCATTCAGACAGGGGAGGTAGCGTGTTCATTTTTCTTAACTATTGTTTTATCAATTATGAGCTACGTTCGAAAAAGAGGTTAAGTTTAGGGAGGGTAGGGGTGTATTTTTCAACGAATTCTGAGATCCGTTAAATTCATGTCGTCTGGGTTTTTTTTTTTATTATTAACGGCAAAAAGTTTTTCGGCATTTTTTTCTTACTTGTATATACTTAAAGATTCTTTCTAGAGATGTTTAAAGGGTTAGAATACGTTTTATTTAACTATAATTTGTAAAATATTTTTACTCTTAATTGCTAATAGACTCTATTTCTTTTATGTCTTACTGTTCTTTCTTTTATATATATATATATATATATATATATATATATATATATATATATATATATATAGAGAGAGAGAGCGATAAAACTTGTATAAATTGCGTAAAATGAAAATAACATTTTCATTTCATTTTAACCGATATATTTACCAACATTACAAAAAATATGTTGAAATACTAAAGATTAAATTTATTGAATAAAATCGCCATTGGCTTCCATCACGGCATCCAAATGACTTCGCAATGTCCTGCATCATCTTGTTGTCCGTCTCCTGGTTTGACATGGTGAATGTGGCCATAATCCTTACATTCAGTTCATCTTTGGTCTTACAAGAAGTTTTGTTGGTCTCTTGATCAACTGCACCCCATACATAATAATTATTAGGGGTTTGCAGTCTGGGGAGTTAGGTGGCCAGATGGACGGGGTGATGCGGTTGCAGAAATTGGCTGACAATCACGACGGAGTTCTCCTATTTATGTGGCATGTTGCAGAGTCCTGTTTCCAGACATAGGGTCTTCCAGCAGCCACCCTCTTGACCCAAAGCAGCACTACCTCCACAAGGTACTTAATGTAAGACTCTGTGGCTGAGTCTGAGGCCAGATAGATAGATAGATAGATAGATAGATAGATAGATAGATAGATAGATAGATAGATAGAAACAAGTTGTAATAGATAGATAGATAGATAGATAGATAGATAGATAGATAGATAGAATAACAGGTTGTAATAGATAGATGAACAGATTGCAATAGATAGATGCAAAAAGAACTTTCCGAAATTTCATTAATGCAAAAACGAAAGGTTGAAATTATAATCTGTCTCAACAATTATTGAATCTTCGCGTTTAACCATTTCGCTAGATGAACAGATTGCACATACACAACAGATAGATACACTCATTTATATATACACACACCCACACACACAATATATATATATATATATATACTTTGTGTGTGTGTGTTGAAGGAGTTTATGATAATTCCCGAATTCTCTTTTTCAGGAATTAAATGCATAGATAGATAGATAGAATGAACAGACTGAGATAGATAGATTGAACAGACTGAGATAGATAGATAGATAGATAGATAGATAGATAGATAGATAGATAGATAGAATAACAGGTTTAATAGATAGATATGAACAGATTGCAATAGATAGATGCAAAAACTTTTAACCATTTCCGAAATTTCATTAATGCAAAACGAAACTGGGTTTCATTCCCGCCGAAATTATAATCTGTCTCAACAATTATTGAATCTTCACGTTTAACCATTTTTGCTAGATTCGAACACAGTTACACACACACACAGATAGATACACTCACTTTTACCACACCCCCCACACACACACATATATATATATATATATATATGTGTGTGTGTGTGTGTGTGTGTGTGTGTGTGTGTGTGTGTGTGTGATGAGTGTGTGAAGGAGTTTATGATAATCGAGGTCCCATAACTACATTCTCTTTTCAGGAATTAATAATTATGTGCGCCAGATAGATAGATAGATAGATATGAACAGACTGAGATAGATAGATATGAACAGACTGAGATAGATAGATAGATAGATAGATAGATAGATAGATAGATAAAGAAGATACGATAGATAGATAGATAGATAGATAGATAGATAGATAGATAGATAGATAGATAGATAATGAACAGACGATAGATAGATAGATAGATAGATAGATAGATAGATAGATAGATAGATAGATAGATAGATAATGAACAGACGATTATAGATAGATAGATATGAACAGATTGAGATAGATAGATAGATAGATAGATAGATAGATAGATAGATAGATGAATAGGATGAGATAGATAGATAGATAGATAGATAGATAGATAGATAATGAACAGACTAGATAGAGATATGAACATGAGATAGATAGATAGATAGATAGATAGATAGATATGAACAGACTTAGATAGATAGATAGATAATGAACAGACGATGATAGATAGATAGATAGATAGATAGATAGATGCAATTTTTTTTTCTGTGCACCTATGGCCTCTATGGAGATTGTGAAGTCTTTTGCAAAAGGTAATTCTATGTTTGTTCAACAACCCCAAAGCCAAGCCGTGGTTTATACTGCAACATTGCTGAACGGACCTTAGTTACAGTTTCTGACAGTTGGAACAACAGCAATACACTCAAGCTCTCGGTCACGATGACTTATAACTTCATGCTAGCAGAAACATCGAAGGCTTATATTTATACATATTTTTTCAGTTCTCCCTGCCCTAATTGCTTTCCAAACAGGATCTTCTAGCAGCCACCCTCTTGACACTGAGTAGCACTTCTACCTCAAGGCACTTAATGTAGTCCCCCCCTTCTGATATGAATGAGACCCTGAGATATGATTAATAAAGGAATAACGTCGCCATCACTAGTGATCACTCTAAACACCTTCGTAATCACCATTAAACTCGTTCAACTCTTTCCAAATCCTCTGCATTTCCTCAGATTGACACCCACACACTCTGAAATGTTTCTATTGGAGCTTCCGGCGCGAATGCCAAGTAGTACAGCATAGAGTTTCCAAATTTTTTACTGTGTTAATTGCGTCATAATACTCTGTTTTCTCACAGAATGTACCCAACCGACACTACTATACTGTTTAGTCGACAAAATCAAAACTAAACAAGGCGCATGCGCGAAATTAAAAATATAAAATGGCGGCAATTCACCGATCGCAGCCTGTATATACAGGGTGAGTCAAAATTATGTTAATACTAGTATTTTTTTTTAAGCATTACGCCCCGAGCAAGGCGTGAAACCACTAGGATGCAGGAGGTTGCGGAAGATTTGGAGCGAGAGCAGATAGGAGTGATAGAAGAAAGGATGAGGAGAAGGATAGTGGATAGATCAAGGTAACTGGAGGTGTCGATTGACATTACATTTGAATAGTTGGAGATTATAGCTCTCAGGGAAACAGTAATAAGGAAGGGTGTTCCATAGGTGAGGGGTGCGAGGTATGACGCTATTGGAGTAAAAGAGACGGCTACATTTAAAAGTTTCTATAGTGTAAGGGTGGGAGCGGGATGCCAGCCTCGTAGGGCGCTTGAATTCATGGAGTCTGGGAACCAGTGAAAGCAGCTCATCGGAGCAATTACCATGAAAGTATTTGTAGAAAAGACAGAGAGATGCGACGGCGCGTCTGTGAGAGAGTGACTGTAGACGAGACGCCAGATCAGGGCCAATTATATTACATATCCGTCTCTGGATCTTGTCAAGAACTCCGAGGTAAACAGAAGAGGCTCCAGACCATATATGGCAGCAATACTCCATGCAAGGGCGAATGGTTGTTTTGTATATTTGCAGTATCGATTCCGGGGAGAAAAATTTCCTGGCGTGGCACAGAGAGCCAACTTTCCTCGCGGTGGAAGAAGCAGTTGACTCAATGGGAGGAATCATTTATTCAGAGTTTACTGAACAGTCTCCACCTGTCCACCAGCACGATTGATGCACAAAAACCAGCGATCAACAGTACAATTAAGTGCTTTGACATGAATTTCAAGGGGAATGTTTGATATTACATCTTTCATTGTGTCCTTGAGTCTTCGATGTTCCTAACTTTTTTGGCTATACACGCGATTTTTTATCATGCCCATAATAAGAATTGTTTTGACTCATCTTCTCATACTAATGTTAACTTAAATTGACTCACCCTGTATATATACTGAGAATGCAGTTTTCCTATATTACCAAAATATCAACCAGCAAATTTTAAGTATTAAAATAAAACGGTTAAATTCAAAACCTCATATTATTTAAAATATATTGTCCATAACTTAATTTCTCAAACTAAAACATTCTAAAAAAAAATTCAAAGAATATATTTACTCACTTTCGTTTATTAGACATTAAATTACATCACTTAGCATCTTCCATAATTTACTTAGACATTCCCCAATCCTGAAGTATTTTTATGAGCATGCTTAATTTAAAAGTTCTAAAAAATTAAAGACATTTTTACTTCTATGTATAAATACTTGTTGAAAAAAATAAAATCCTTTACATATTTGTTGATAAAGTACATCAGAGGACGAAACGTGTTGGTTGGATAAATTTTCCTTTTGTCTTTAATCATATGGCCTCATTTTTACATATAATTTTTGGTTATAACTGAATTTCTATACACACACACCTTCCTGTTGACCATGTTCACAAACGTCTATGAATATAGAATACAGCGCAGTCCGTAATCAGTTCAATGAAACAACGTTAAAGATTAACACTCAGGAGTCAGACACTCTCCTGAATCTGACTATATCGCCAATACCACCAGCAGCTGTTCAGTAATTCTTCAGTCTTCGATATCAAAGGCTAGCAGTGAATATTCGGAAAAAAAAAAAAAACATGGCCGCCTTTATACACGTCACATTGAATATTTTGAGCCTTCTGATTGGTTAACACTTCTATTGGTGAACTATAAAATGAGTCAGCTCATTTTGGCTGGCTCACTAGTACACCAGAGTACCCCAAAATTCAACACTTCCACACACACACACACACACACACACACACACATATATATATATATATATATATATATATTATATATATATATATATAGAAGCTAAAATAATTTTTTGCAAATAAATTAAAAACATCTATTTCAAGTCAACACGGGTTTTTAATACATGAGAAGCTAAAAGGCGACAAAGTCTGTTTCATGCTATATGCAATCGTCAGGCCGTCAGTTGAATTTTGCTGTTATTTCTCGATTTGGCTGTAGGATTATTTATATATATATATATACGGGTCAGTGGTGCATTGTGGGTAGTCTATTATTATGGCGGTTATTTTACCGGAAGTCGTTTGTTTATTTATTTGGGTTAAATTTATATTGCTTGTTTAGTTATTTATTTGGGTTAAATTATATTGTTTGTTAGATAGATAGATAGATAGATAGATAGATAGATAGATATACATAAAAGTAGACAGTGACATCAATACTCTGTGGCGGCAGTGTTTTTCATGCTTAAAAGCGATTGTCAGGCCATGTGAGTTGTGTTTTGGATCGACTAATTATATATGCTGGTTAATGGTGCATAGTTATTACGAGGTCTATTGTATTATCTTAATGAATCCTTGTGTGGGTGGTAACGGTTATATTTCGAATTATTCTTAGGTCTATCGAGTGGAAATAATTGTGGATCTGAATGCAGTTTTGTGGGAATTTGTTGTTAACATTTTTACTCATTATTTTTTATGTATTATTTTATTATATTTATCGCCTGCTATTATTACGCTTACTTGTGTTTATGCGTGTGTTCGCAGTTTGTTAATTTGTTTCGCATTTACTTTATCGATTGATTCGGATTAAACTATTTTACTTATTTATTTATTATATATATTTATTCTTTTTATTTTTATCCGTTTTTAGTTTTCGATTTTTATGTATCAGTAAATATTTGCTTTCGTGTCTGCATGAGATGAGTTCTGACCGTTTGTTTAGTAATTGGAGTTTGTCTGGGAAGGTAATTATAGCTATTGTCTCCCCCAGACAGAGTTTACATTTGTTGGATTTATTGTTTTTGGCTGATACTGTTTTCATTATTTGTCATGTTATTTTTGAGGTGATTTGGTTACTGTTTTTAATTGTCCAAATATGTTCAGAAAGCATTGTGCTGTTCGCTAATTTATTTGCAAAATAATCTTTATATTAAATATTTATATATATATATATATATATATATATATAGTTTTGATATTAAATATTTGCTTTCACGAAAAGGTGAACGGATTATGCTGGGAAAATAAGCAGACGTAATATTTGTAATAATGTTTTTTATCAGACAGGTTTCTAAAATTGTCCAAATAGAAAGCATTGTGCTGTTCGCTAATTTATTTGCAAAATAATCTTTATAAATATAATTTGCAGCCTAAATTCACACACACACAAATACATATATATATATATATATATATTTATATATATATATATATATATATATATATATATATATATATATTCCTATAAGATATATCCCGTGTTAAATGACATACTTGTAATCGATATATATATTATAGATTCATTTAATCCAGGTTAAGTTTGGTTTGTTTCGTCTTATGTCATATAAACCTCAATGAGTTATTTGATGTCGACAAAATTTTTATTGTTGGTAATATTTTCCAAAATGTATTGTTGGTAATATTTGTCCAAAAATTTAATTTTGGTAATATTGTTTTTACAAAAATATATTGCTTGTAATATTTTTTTTCAAAAAATGTACTGCTGGTAATATTTATTTTCAAAAAAATGTATTGCTGGTAATTTTCTTTTCCAAAAATGTATTGCTGATAATATTTTACTTTTTCAAAAATATATTGCTGGTAATAATTCACCACCACCACCACCACCACCAAAAAAAGTATTTTTTAATACTTTCATAGTATGCTGCTACCAAGCCGGGTCAGTATGGACCTGGGAACACCAGCAATTAAGAGGTGGTGCTACGCTCCTCCTAATCAAAGGCCTTGCTGTCGGATGATGTTTATTGCCTTACCCAGGTTGCTGATGTAGTTTATTGTCTCATGCAGGACCCGGATATAGTTTATCGTCTTATCCAGGACACCATTTTGCGCCGCTGTAGCCATTAATGTTGAATGTCACCATGAACCACAATTGTGATTCATGGTGACATTAAACGCAGAATAGTGCAATGGCTTAATTCTGTTGATTATCTTTCTATCTATCTAACTATCTAGCTATCAACACGTAGATTAAAATCATAATTATAGCGTTTACAAAAAAAAATAAGCATAAAGTTAATATCAGAATTTATCTAATGAAACATTATAAAACTTAGACGGCTTCTTTACAAATCTGATCTCGCTGGCAGACAATTTTGTACAAAGCCAACAAAAATAAACCAACTTTTACATAAAACTCAAGTTGTAAGAAATTAGCTAAGGAAATACGGACATCCCGCCAAAAGACGTTAAATTCCATCTCTTCACCACGAACCTTGGTACGGGCAACACGTGTCCAACTTCTTTATCATATGGCTTGTAATACTACGCAATAATTTCTTGCTTTTATCACATGTACCATAAAACAATTGTAACCTAAAAATACACATAAAAATATAAATAAATTGTCTGAAATTAATATACAATTTATCATGCTTTTCCTGCTATTTTTGTACATTTTATTTCCTGTCGAATATGTTTTTATCTCCGGAAAAATGAGGCTAATTTCTGCTGCTATGATGTGAGTGAATTCCTCACAAGTTTTATCCGAACACTTTCCATGGAAATAGCGATCGAGCAGTGAGAGACTTCCGACGTTTTGTCTGTGGGAAATGGATTTCAGGGAAAATAATTAATCGCCCACAAGGACTCGGAGACCGTCTTAGT
Organism: Acanthosepion pharaonis; assembly: GCA_903632075.3. Lineage (NCBI taxonomy): Eukaryota > Metazoa > Mollusca > Cephalopoda > Sepiida > Sepiidae > Acanthosepion > Acanthosepion pharaonis. The sequence continues at coordinate 1,204,606 of CAHIKZ030005475.1, forward strand.
TTCTATCAAGACTAGAAAGTGAGAGGTGAGCAACTCCTGCTAATGTATGTCATTAATACTCAATTTTCAACTTGATCCTGTAAAGGTAGATGATAAAAGGAGAAGTCAAGTAGTTTCCGAAGCCATAAAGGGAAACGAAGAGTTATATACACCTGTTCCACTTGAGGTTGAGTTTAAGTTCAGATAGACGCTAAGTCAGGAGACTTTCCTGGTAGAAATCTCGTTCATCAAGATAGGGGAAAATTCAGTGCTCGCAAAGTGGTGACGTAACGTCACTAATTTGGTTCTGGAAGCATTTGTGACGTCCCCCCGGTGTGTCGCCACTCCCAATGTGACGTCCGCCTGTCTGCGTCAGTCGTGCTATCCTGTCTTGGGACGACCAACTGACTTGGTATTGGTCGCGACACCAAATGTGACGTTCTAACCTTCTGGTGATTCGGATGGGAATCTGGTTAGATTAGGTATCAGCCTCGTCGTTCCCAGCTCGCCTCCAACGTCTGGTTACCGAAGTAACTGCTTTGATTTCCAGTCCAACCTACCCACGTTGTGAATTGATCTTAGGCAGACGAAATCTATCAGTCGCCGGGGCTGTAATGCAAGCTGAGTTCGAATAAGGGTGATATCGCACAAGTATATGTAAAAGAAAAGAAAATAATAACTCGAAAAGTTCAAATGTGTTAAAAAAAGGATAACAATACTTTATATCTGGTTGCTGAGTACAGGACTGAGTTTTCTTCCCAAACCCGCTATATGGATTCGTGACACTTTGTGTTTGTTAGGCGAGTCTTAACATCTTAAGTTGTTTGTTCTTTTAAGAAACTGGTTCTTGGTGTGTCTTCAGGCGAAATTCGTAAAACTTGTTTTGGTGGTGTGAGTCTAAGTCGTTCTTCAAAAATAAATTGTTCTTGGTTAGAAGATGAGTCGGAATTGCGTGAATCTTTCAAGTCAGCTCTGCGAGGCGGTCTTCAGAGCTTTCAGCTGACTGCAACTGCTTGGAACTTAACTGGAACTGGAAAAACCCGAACTCAACTGATTTTCGCTCGCTACGACTTTGCTTATATGGACGCCGACCAAAACCGGGGTGGGCTTGTCGGGGTTTGAGGTTCCTTGATAATTCCAAACCCACAATCCACTTCTTTGTTTTCAGTCAGGAAAATTTTATTAATTTCCATTTTTGGAAGTCTCTTCGTCCCCCCACCTCCTTCTGCTTTCATATTGGTATCTCACCATGCCTTCAGAGGGTGTCAACGGGTTTCCCCTCTCTCTCACAGTGGCATCTCACACCTATCCCCTCAATGGGTGCCAGCAGGCCTCCCCTCCTGCCTCACATGATCACCTCCGCCCAATACTCCTGCCACCACTCAGCCAATGGGCGCTCAGCAGCGTGGGTGTGGCTAGACTAGGATTGGTTTAAAAAATCTTGCTCAAAGAAAAAAAAATTATCTTTTTTTTTTATTTACTTTTCCTTTTCTTTCTTCTCTTCGAGGAAACTCACACCCTAGACTTTTAACCGAATTACCTGGAATTCGTCAACCAGACATACTCACTCTCCTGGCGCCAACCACTGATCCGATAAAACAATTTCGCCAATTCACAGCCGAATTCATATGGAAGTCGTCAACGAAATTTTCGCCAATTATCAAGTGGGTGGTCAATTAAACGTATTTTCATTCTTGATGCCAATTTCTGATCCGATAAAATAGTTTCGCTGTCATAGCCGAATTTCAACACAAAACAGATGCCTTTTTCAAACGACTTTCCTTTAGATAACCAACGGTTTGGTCCGTTGTTTTAGCAACCCTTGTGTGGTCAACGGACATTTCTGTTTCTCGGTCAGCGGATGACCTATTAAATTTTTATCTCTTTAGAATTCTTTGAGAGGTATCGAACGGGCATTACTGCGACACAGTTAAATGTTTATCTATTTAGAATTCTGTCTCTGAGGTTATTTGGCCAACCTGGAATTTCCACCCGCCCCGTAACCTAAATCAGATTAATTCCAATATCTTCTTTTTTTTCCTTCTCGACAATGGGAAATAAAAATTTTACCACTTTTCCTTGTCAGAAAAATAACACCGCTTAGTGCCCTTTTCGTGATGGCTTCTTATAACCTAATTTCAATTCTCGCCTCTCTTTTTTTTCTTTCCTTTTTCTTCTCTCTTTCCAGCAACCCTAAATGGTGTCACACATTGAAGCAACTCAGTTTTCCCCGCTGAGCTGTTAAAGTTAGCTCAGAGTAGATATAAGCTATCAGGCACTGGTTATCTAGGAAGGGCGCCCATAAATTGTGTTATTGCCTGCATATATATTTAATAATGATCCGGGAATATTTGTTTGCATTTGGATACGCCATGAGCAGATATGAATGTACGTGAGAGAATCATTGAAGATTGTCGTTTAAAAGCAGTAAAATCGACATTGCTAACCGAACGCTCCTCTGTGGCCGAATCGGTTAAAGGCACGTCATGCTATATGACGGTTCCGTATAGGATACAAGTCCGATTCCTGTCGGAGGACGAATATTTTCTATGAAAATATATCGAACATTCAGGCCGGTAAATGTTGTTTAATACTGTTTATTATAAACAGAGCATTTACTTGAATATTTGTATCTATAAAAAGAATGTATAAATATAAAAATGTCTTAAAATAATTGTCGGACTTTGTCCATTTCATAATGTGTGATGTCATTTGTTTACCTTTGCGTACGCCATGAGCAGATATGAATGTACGTGAGAGAGTCATGGAAGATTAAAGTTTAAAAGCAGTAAAGTCGACCTTGCTAACCGAACGCTCCTCTGTGGCTCAATCGGTTAAGGCACGTCAGGCTTAATGACGGTTCCGTATAGGATACAGGTTCGACTCCTGTCGGAGGACGAATATTTTCTATGAAAATTTCTCGAACATTCAGGCCGGTAATTGTTATTAATACTGTTTATTATAAACAGAGTATTTATTTAAATATTTGTATCTATAAAGAAAATGTGTATGTGTGTGTGTGTGTATATATATATATATATATATATATATATATATATATATATATATATATATATATATATATATATATTATGAAATGGACTAAGTCAGACAATTATTTTAATATATTTGTTCTATTTATACGTTATTTTTATTGATACAAATATTTAAATAAATGCTCCGATTATAATAAACAGTATTAACAACATTTATAGTTCTTTTCATAATATTATTAAAGAAACAGAACTGGTCTGCCAATTCCATTAAAATATAAACGAATTCTTGCAAAATGATTATCAGCGGTAGATGAAAATAGGAAAGACATGAACGTTGCAAATAAATATCGTATTAACACAAAGCAAAATACGAAAGGAAATACATATTTTCATACGAAAGTCTATTTCTTCAATTAACCGAAATTTAATACGAAAACACAAAATCTATTCAGTTAACCGAAACGATATACGGCGGAATCGTACATACGTCTGTGTGTGATTGCGTGTCTGACAGAGATATAAAAGACTTGTAATACAATTACCATTACATGTATTACTTCCGGGTATCTGTTGTATAATTAATGAAAGTGATGATGAGACAACATGAAATGGATTAATTTATGCATAATTTATTTTTGGGTGCAAAGTGAAGAATGAATTATAAAAAAAAGAGACACTGTTATTATCTTTCAAATTTGTACATCCTGTTTTTGTTTTTTGTTTCTTTATTTTTGTACTAGCAAGGGAATACTTTTGAAGAGATAGCAGGACGGGACGTTTGGAAATATTGAATGAGGCTTGGCTGGAAGCTGTGTGTGGGGGGGTGAAATAGTTGGGTTAGCATGTGGGCAAAATTATCTCGGTGGATATGGCGAGTTTCGGGGTTGATTTAGTTGTCGAGGTGTGTGGAAGGCGTGGGATTCCTAAATATGGTCGAGTGTATATAGGCTATTGTTTTATCTATAAATATCTGGGCGTCATATGAAAAACAAAATAGCCAACAATTTTGTCTTGCATGGGCATCTCCAAGGATTCGCTAAAAAAAAGGGCATACCACGATAAAAAAATGCCCTAAACATAAAAGAACAAAGTTTTATCGTCAAAATCTTTGTTATTAAGAGGACAGATCAAAGGATACTTTTTTTTTTTAAAGTATATTCTTCTATCAATTTTAGAAAGTTGGAAAATGTGGTTAAAACTCTTACGTCGTCGGATTAGTAAAGGAAATTTTAGCCTCTTTGCTTTTTTTTTTTTTTTTTTTTTTTTAGCGGTGTAAAACACATTGATTTGGAAATTCTTTGAAATATCAAATAATTATTGGATTTTAATTAAACTTTCAAACCTTATTCATAAATGAGCGAAATTATTTTACAAATGTTTTTTTTATTAGAAACATTGGTAAAAGTATATATTTTTATTTTTTACACCTGTTAACTTTCCATTTATTTCTTTTTTACGAAATTTCGAGAAATTAATTTTTGTTCTGCTTAATATTTATATCAGTTAAAAGCAGAACACTTTCGAGAATTTAAATCATTAATTACTTTTATTTATTTTATTTTATTTTTATTCTATTATTTGTTTATTTATTTGTTTATTTATTAGTTAGCGAAAATATGCTCTGAATCGCAAAGTAAAAAGAGGCAATAAAACTAAGACATTATTTAACAGGAAAAGTTTTTAATTGGTTTTATAAATAACATATATTATAGACCATCAGCATGACCCGGCGTTTCGCGGGCGTGATTCAAAAATCGTACGACTCATACAGCAATCACTATCAGTTGACTTAAAATATTTTTGCCCTTTCTTGCCTTTAAAGGAATGCCCTTTACCGAGCTGATGTTGCTACATGTCTTACTTCTTGCCTATTTCACAAGCTCTATACTAAACATTAAATCTGTTACGAAAAAAGAACTAAACAAAATGAACACAAAACGATCAGCTTTAAAAAAGGACTCATAACTGGAAAAACCGAATGAAAAAAAAATGTTAACAACAAATACTTTTTCACACCCAACCCAATTATGCGGAATCAGAATCAACGTTGAGTTTATGCAAGTGAATGAGCCAATTGGAGTAAAGTGCCATGCAGATTTAAATTTTTCCCACTTATGATGAATGCAGCTATCGATTTTTTTTGCATGCTTGCATGCTAGTTAACATTCGTGTCAGGGCCAATAGAATCTTCCTGCCTATTCGTGGCAGCCAGCTATTGGCCGCAAATTACATGAAAACTGTCGTAGAAGTATGAAAAAATCGATTATATCCACTATAGATGCGAGTTGGGAAATGCAAAGACGGTCTTGGCCTTTTCCGATAACTTGGAGCATGTGCATGTAAATTTTGGTGCAAATCCGTCGAAAATTGCGGCCGTGTATTCGTTACACACACACACATCCTGCCTTTTATAGATAGAGATACTATTGTATCAAGAAAAAAAAATTACAGTGACCAGCGCAACTGTTGGTCTATATTTTATAAAATCTTTTCCTTAAAACAATTTTCTTTGGAAAATAGTTTACTAACTTTTATCACTCTTTTCAATATTGAGAGCGGTTTTCTCCTCATCTCTTGTTTGAAGTTGTGTGGAACGCCAACGATTTCATTATTCTGTCAAGTTACATGAGGTATCCATTTTGCCTGTTGTTGTTGTTAAGACGACTCAAGTAATACGGTTTCTCTTATTTACGACAGCTGCTTGATTCCGTAGCGTCATTTAACGAGGTTCAAAGATCTATACGTTCGAAGCCATTTTAATCATTAATCTGATAAAGCGGATGTATATAGCTGGCAGTTTCAATATTTCTGAATGGATTTCGCAACATGCATGACATCTATATGAAAGTCACGATCTGGCGAGACTATTTAGGAATAGCACTAGGGTACTTGTTAATGTTTTCGTTTTTTTTTTTTTTTAGAATCCTGCGGTTTTGGGTAAAACTGATCATAATGCAGTGTATTCTATGTTCGACTTCCTTATACAGTGGGTCCTCGACATACGACCGACTTCTGTTCCTTCGACCGTCCTGGGTATGATGATAAACTACATCCGCGTCCAGGGTAAGACGATAAACTACATCCGCGTCCAGGGTAAACGATAAACTACATCCGCGTCCAGGGTAAGACGATAAGCTACGTCCAACAGCAAGGCCTCTGATAAGGAGGCTCTGAGGAGCGTGGAACCACCTCTTAATTTCTGGTGCTCCCAACTCTGCCCTGACTCGTGGTGTTATCACCTGTTAGGGTCCCAGCTATGGGAAAGTACTTAACCCTGAAACTGAGATAAAAAGCATTATAAAAGTGTAAAAATATGTTTTAATACCAGAAATACTTTGGAAAAATTATTACCAGAAAAAAAATTTTTGAAGAAAAAACGCTACTACCAGCAATACATTTTTGAAAAAAAAAATTACCAACAATACACTTTCGAAAAAAAAAATATTACCAGGAATATATTTTTTAAATAATATTACCAGCTATAGATTTTTAAGGAAAAATATTCTCAGAAATAGATTTTTGACAAAAAAATATTTCCAGGAAAAAAAAAAGTTGTCGGCATTAAATGACCCATTGAGGTTGATATACCGTAAAATAAAACAAAACAAAACAAAAAAACTATAGTTATGAATCTATTTCAAAATTTGTTGGCATTAAATGATCCACTGATGTTTTGATATGCCATAAAACAATACAACCAACCGTTCCTACGGTGCGTCGTAATGCAATTTTCCGTGTAAGTTGGAACGTACCCGCTATTTTACATGAATAAACACTTACGTCCCTTTTGAAAAAATAATCACCAGTAATATAATATATAATATAATATAATAGTGATATAATAAAAGTAATATAATATAATGGTAATATGATATAATAAAATAGTGATGTAATATAATAATAATATAATTTTTAGTGAAAATAGTAATATAAATAATTTTGATATAACAAAATATTATTTAGTAATATAAAAAAAAATAATATAATAGTAATATAAATAATAATAATATGATATAATATAATAGTTATAAATATAATAGTAATAAAATATAATAGTAAAAACTATAGTAATATAAATAATATAATGTAAAAATTTGATTAATATAATAGTAAATGATATAATATAATTTTGATATAATATAATAAAATAATATAGTAATATAATAGTAATATAACGGTGATATAATATAATAGTAATATAATTTTAATATATAAGTTAATATAATAGTAATATAATATTTTAGTAATATAATAAATAGTAATATATAATAGTAATATAATAGTGATATAATATAATATAATATATATAATATAATAGTGATATAATATAATAGTAATATAATATAATAGTAATATAAATAATATAATATAATATAATAGTAATATAATATAATGGTAATATATAATAATAAAATATAATATAATATAATAGTGATATAATATAATTATATAATATAATAGTAATATATAATAGTAATATAATAGTAATATAATATAATATAATAGTGATATAATATAATATAATATAATATAATAGTAATATATAATATATAATAGTAATATAATAGTAATATAATATAATATAATATAATATAATAGTAATATAATATAATATAATATAATATAATAGTAAATATAATAGTAATATAATATAATAGTAATATAATATATAGTAATATATAATAGTAATATAATATAATATAATAGTGATATAATATAATATAATAGTGATATAATTTAATAGTAATATAATATAATAGTAATAGTAATATATAATATAATAGTAATATAATATAATAGTAATATATAATATAATATAATAGTGATATAATATAATATAATATGATATAATATAATAGTGATAATAATATAATAGTAATATAATATAATAGTAATATAATATAATAGTAATATGATATAATATAATAGTGGTATAATATAATAATAATATAATATATAATATAATATAATAGTCGAAACAGGTTTAATAGCGATTGCTTCGTAAACAAAAACCGTCGTGGGTCGAGACAGTCGTATAAGTGTTCAGTATTTACTAATTCTGCATACAGATTGTTCATGACAGTTGCAGGAAATTAAATTAAAAAGCCTTTTAAGTTACATTTATTTCTAGTATGTATATTTCTATTTCTCTCTAAAAAGAATATTTTAGTGGGTACCCGCATTTAAGTAGCCGTCCATGTTTGTCTTAAAAAAAATACAGAATACGTCTACCGGTCTAGGCCATAAATATATAACGTTCGATATATAAAGTCCGCCAGCCTCGATCTTCGTAATATAACTCTCACCTTGAACTTAATGTCCGTTATGCTTGAAAATGAATTTTTGGTCAAAAGTACTCTAAACCTACAATGGTGTTACTTATACTAAGAAGTGTCCATTTACTCTTTTTAATATCAGATGATAAGGTTTGGGTTATTTGGTAAATATTTTTTGCTTGTGATTAATTAATGCCATTCTATAGGATTGATGGGTTGCTTTCTTTGAGAATTATAGGATATATTCAGTTGTGACCATTCTATAGATAATCGTTTAGATATTGTAAATGGATTGGACACAACGTATAACACCTATATGAAAATCTTTACATACTACACACACCTACACACACACACACACACACATATATATATATATATATATATATATATATATATATATATATATATATGTAAGCAAATATATGGATATAGATCCGACAGTATGAAGAAAAATACAGAAAAAACAAACAATCGAACTGTTTTTTTAGAACTGTTCCATCGTTTTTGAAATCATTTTTTGATTTGCTTTGTAACGGGAAGGACTTCAAGCTTGTTGAAGATTTTTTTTAATATTTTAATATTTGGAAATCATATTCGAATACGTTTTAACAACATCGTCCACGTGACGACTACGTGATCATATTTAAACGGAACGCTGATCTTGTATAAAATTTCAGTTATCTGTTTGGATTAGTTAGGCTCTTATGTCCATCGTCTTTTGTGTTAAATTTTTATAAGTTCTAAATGTTAATTATGTTTAAATGAAAATGTCCATGAAGATGGTCTTAAATAGACCGAAACGTCCGACGTCGACTTTATATTAACATTAATACTACATAATTGCATATTCAGATTTTTGTTTGTTTTTTTCTGTATTTTTCTTTTATATATATATATATATATATATATATATATATTTAGTTGGATTGATGTGAGTTTGTGACCCTGGGTTTCACGCTATTTGCGATCGTCAGACAAATTGATTAATTTTAAAATTTTGTATTTATAGATGGTTGGGTATATCGGTGTTTTATGGAAGCGGGAGGAAAAATTGTCGTCAGAACGCCACTCATACGTACGAAAACATACATACACACACGTTCACTCATTGACGTACGCAGATATACATACACGCACGCTCACTCCCTGGAGCTCACAGACGCATAAACATATGTGGACAGTGTGTAGCTGGACATGTATAATAAAATTAACTTTCATTTCAATGGAACGTTGAAATGAACTTTAATGTTTTAAAACTGAAACAATCAGTGGCCCACCGTTTCACGGGTAGTCTAGTCTATTATTCTCATAACCTTCACTTCTTACCTTCTACTTTTATTTTGATACAACAACTTGATTCACTAACCATCTATCTTGAGTGGCTCTTGGGCCCTGTGCTAGGTGAATACGTAAAATAATTAAATCCGTGATGGGTCGTTTCCGTGAAAAAAAAACTCTTCTTCATCAATATATAAAGAAATACTTATTTTATGACCCATGTTAAAAAGAAATGCCGTATAGAACAGTGGCATATCATACAACCCCATTTGTGTCACGGTCAGTTTATTCCTGTATATGTAAAACGTTCGATAACCACCAGTAAGGATATTAATTTTCAGGTCACGAAAACCCGCAATATTATTTATCCTTTTTATATCAACCATTTTCTAATTGCTTTTAAGATACGATGTCAGTAATTACGACTGTAATGGCGATAATGTCCTTAATTAGCGAGAAATAATGAATGTTATTAAAATTTAATTAAAATAATGAGTGCTATAACTAGTGGATTTGTATGTTGCCAAATTAATTTTCAAAAGTGCCTTCTAAACAGACGACAATTTTCTCCCAAAACTTAACGTTTCTTCCCCATTTCACTGTTTGCTTTTCTCCGGCATCAATTGTCGTAAAATCTTTCATAAATTCATATTAGACTACTTTTTCTCTGTGTGTTCCCATCTTACCTCAGTAAAACAAAACAGTCCGCCAGTTCATATATATATATATATATATATATATATTCATGAATTATTCATACAAAAAAACAAATACAAATGTTAATGATTTAATTGGCGAGAAATCCATCGTCGCAAACAATTCAAATAATATACAAAAACCCCGAACCTGTTTATGAATGAAAAGATTCTTGTTTCTATAAATTTCTGTTGCATGAGTTATTATTTTTACAAGCTTTCGTCTGTTCCTACAGACATCATCAGGTATGGAATAGATTTTGTTCTTGTTTTTTTCTCTCAGTAATAAGAGGACAACGAAAATATATGTACTGTTGTAATCCGAAAAATGCTATTAGAAATGAGTTATTATTTTTTGAGCGTGCAGTCGCAACGCTGAGTTTAAATTTAAATTTTACAATTGTGCGTTCTTATACAAATATGGTGATAAGTGAATTCTTTTTTACTGGTAAATTTTCTGTCAAAGTGGCATGAACTTTATTGTTCAATAATTACTGTAATGTCGCACTTATCCAAAAGTTGCACTTGGATCAGTTATTTTAATTTCAATAAAGGTGCAATTAATTTGCAAATTCATGAATTATTCATACAAAAACAAATACAAATTAATTGCACCTTTATTGAAATATATATATATATATATATATATATATATATATATATATTGTTATGGTCCAAGTTTCTTGTACCACGGCGATGGTCCAAGGATAGAACCAATGAAAGAATAACACAAACACAGGTATGGAATACAAAGATATATTACAACAGAAATATAATACAAAGAAGTAAAAGTATTAGTAATAACTATCAGATCTGGTTAGAGTGAACTATGTTGTCTCGACAAGTATCACTATTCCAATGTCCTTACAATATGCTCTCCTTGTCTAACAATCTCCTCATACCTCTTGAGAGGCGCAGTATTTATAATGTCAGGAATAGTCCATTATTATTATGGGTAAGTTCCATAACATACATACATACATATATATATATATATATATATATATATATATATATATATATATATATATATATGAATGAGGAAATATACTCTTAAGGTGTGCCATATTTATGGGATAAAGTGCTCAATATCAGAGATAGAGCGTGTATAAATATAAAAGTGAACATTGAAGTCAACACTTAAAAGCGACAAGCAGTTTAATGCTAGACGCAATCGCCAGGCCACACACACACATTATATATATATATATATATATATATAGACAGATAGATAGATAGATAGATAGATAGAGAGAGATAAATCATCAAATGACCATTTACTTACCATTGCCTGAAGAAGTACAATCAAAGTATTGAAACATGAAAGCTTTTCTGTAGCGATTTCAATTTGTTTCTTTTAATAAAAGTAATATTAATAAATTGCTTTACTTTTTATAAAGCACATTTTTAAAAGTAAATGCTACGAACAGTGTAATTTTTTCCTTTCTTTCATATAAGCAATGTTTATATATATATATATATATATATATATATATATATATATATATATATATATATCGGGAAATCCGGTTGAGCACTTTTTTTAAAAACAGTGACTCCTACTGCTATTAACGCATTGCTCTTCATCTGAATTGGGCACTCCAGGCTACTGGTGTATTTCGTATAGAAAACCTTAAAATTTCCTTTTCCCTCTGCCGTGCGACGATAGCCTAGTGGTAGGATCACTGACCGATGCCAAATCGGTCGGGTTTCGGTCCCTTCTTGAAGCAATCGGACGTCTAGCACAATGAAGAGCTAGTGATACAGCGAAGCAGTGAGTGACTATGGCACTATATATATATATATATATATATATATATATATATAATACTCTAAAAGATAGTGGCTACAAAAGCCCAAAACTAACTTACATAAAAACTGAAAATGGAAATCATAGAAAAAAAAGTAGAAAAATAATTTGGTATACACCCCCATACCAGCAAACGGTAAAGGACAAATTAGTAGAATTTCTTGCATTAATCGCTAAACATTTTCCTAAAGATAGTGAACTCAGTACTATTTTCAATAAAGTACCCTTAAATTAAGTTACAGTTGTTGTACTGAAAACGTAGAAAAATTACTAAGAAACATAATGCTAATATTTTGAATAAACACTTTAAACAAGACCAAAGAAATTTAGACAATAATACGGCAGAAATCTTCATAATTATCCCCTTAATAATAGTGCCTCACTGAATCATTAGTGTACCAATTCAATATTACATCTATTGAGGATCCAGACAACGTAAAATTCTACATTGGATGCACAAGACATGAGTTCAAGAAACAGTTCAACCAACATCAAAGTTCTTTTAGGATAAATGAAGGCCGAAATCAGACGTCCATATCGAAATATCTCTGGCACTTAAAAGAAACCAATAAAACACTGTGAAATAGAAATTAATAAGAAAAGATTGAATATGTAGGTCATTAAATGACCCATGTCCTTTGTGCTTTCATGAGAAACTATATATTACTAGGTTTATAAAAAATAAAAATTTACTTAATCAAAGAAATGAAATAGCAATTCTTTGTCGACATCGTCAATGACTTTCCTTAATAATTTTAAAAAAGCTGATAAATGAAATACACACATTTATTTGATATTTAATAATAATTTTTAAATACTTTAAGTAATTCTATTAAATTTATTTATTTTAAAAGCAGTATAGTCTATTAGTAATTACAATTAGGAATAATATTTTAAAATTCTAGTTCAATACAAACAACCCTTTTAGAAAAAAATCTTTATATTCACAATTACAAATTTAATGGTGAAACAAAAATGCCGAAAAACTTGTTGATAAAGACCAGACGACATATGATGAACGGAAGTCATCATTCGTTGAAAAAGGCGCCCCTACCCTACCTTAACTTCTTTTCGAAAGTAATTCATATTTTGATACAATAGTTGTCAGTGAAAATGAATACCGTACCACCCCTTATCAAAATGATTGAATTTCCTCGTATCCTTAGAAACAAATATTATGAATGTATCTGCTTAAAAATTTCAAAATAAGTTATTCCAAAATTCGCTTGAAAATGAAACAGGACTAGGGACTTTAATTTAATTCTACAATTTGACCTTTTTAGTTTCTGTTTTTGAAACGTAACAATTCCTGTGTAGCGATGGAACCATATTTTTAAATTAGGCAATGTAAAATATTTGTGATCTGTAGATTTACATTGAGCACTCTTTTGTAAAAATAAAAATAATTTGTAAGAAGACCGGATTATATATCTTACTGATCTTTCTCTTTATTATTAAGATATATATATATATATATATATATATATATATATATATATATATATATATATATATATACTAGTGAACATTGAAGTCAATACCCAGCGGCGATAGTGTGTTTCATCCTTATGCACAATCGTCAAGCCATACGTGTTTTTGATCGACTATTTATATATGAGATCAGTGATATATTAATTTGTTGTGTCTTTAAACAAACAGACAGTGGTAGTACACGAGTGAAGGAACAGCAACAAGCGCGTAGATGAAAAGAAGAGAGGTTTATTGTAAAAGAGAATACACTACTGAAAGACAGGCAATCGGGTGACAGACTAGTATAGTCAGTCCACATAGGCGATAGGGAGTATGGGACATTCCATGACAACATAATTATATATATATATATGTATTTATGTATGTGTGTCTTGTCCATTCAGGATGTTGACGATCATGCCTCTCCACAATTTCCTGTGCATTGTAGCTCTTAATAAATACTGTCTGTTATTTCAATTAAAACTTGTTCCGCCATTCATTTACTCAAGCTCGCTAGGTAAATTATGCGTTGTTTTCCTCTGTCCCCCTTGCCTTTAATCTGCCCTGTGTGTATCAAGTTTTCCAAGCCCTCTATCCTCATAACATGCCCTAGAAAATTCTTGAAGTTTAAGTGTCTTTATTGTTTCCATTATCTCTAAAAAAAAAAATGTGGGACTCACATATCCTGTCCATTGTATCCTCAGCATCCTTCTGGTGAACTACATTTCTAATACTTCAAGTCTCTTCTTCATCAGTGAGGAGATTTTACAACATCACTACTATACGTGACCGGACATTTGGCCGACGAGCATTTGGTCTAGAGATATTTGGCTGGATGTACATTTGGCCAACGGACATTTGACCGAAGGGACATTTGGCCGAACGGGGTACACATGTCACAGTGAATAAAGGCGTTGGTTAGATCGAGGACAGGACTCAAAGAGTGTGAGTTCAATACCCGGCTAAGGTAGTGGAGAACTTTCAGAGGTTAATTAACAAGAGATAACTGATAACTGACATCCATTAAACATGACACGTGGAACAAGAACAGTCTAGCACAGTGAGCGAAATAAAGGGTTCAGTTCGACATTCCAACCACCTGAAGAAGGCCGGAGCGTACAACAACCGAAACGTTGTAATAAATATGGCGACAAAGATGAGGACAATAATCTGAATAATGTAAATAGTGTACATAATACCTCATCACAGAAATATAGACAGATACTGAAAGGCCGAAATGTTGTAATAAATATGGCGACAAAGATGAGGACAATAGTCCGAATAATGTAAATAGTGTACATAATACCTCATCACAGAAATATAGACAGATACTGAAAGGCCGAAATGTTGTAATAAATATGGCGACAAAGATGAGGACAATAGTCCGAATAATGTAAATAGTGTACATAATACCTCATCTCAGAAATATAGACAAATACTAAAAGGCCGAAACTTTGTAATAAATATGGCGACAAAGATGAGGACAATAGTCCGAATGAATTAAATAGGGTAAATAATACCTCAACTCAGAAATATAGACAGATGCTGAAAGGCCGAAACGTTGTAATAAATATGGCGACAAAGATGAGGACAATAGTCCGAATAATGTAAATAGTGTACATAATACCTCATCTCAGAAATATAGACAGATACTGAAGGGCCGAAACGTTGTAATAGATATGGCGATAAAGATGAGGACAATAGTCCGAATAATGTAAATAGTGTACATAATACCTCATCTCAGAAATATAGACAGATGCTGAAAGGCCGAAACGTTGTAATAAACATGGCGACTAAGATGAGGACAATAGACCGAATAATATAAATAATTTAGTTAAGGTTTGTTTAGTTTAGTTTTTGTTTAAAGGCATATCAACTTCTTATGAGT
>CAHIKZ030005475.1:1225000-1230000 GCA_903632075.3 Acanthosepion pharaonis
TGGAATGGACATACGAAGTGCTAATGTATGCAGTGGGTCATGTCTTGTTTGAAAAATTTGAAAGAAGTAAATAATAACGGAATTACTCGTTTTGTTTCAAGTAATTTGCACAAGGGTGTAGTTCAAAAAAGTTAAACAGAAGGTATACCTTTCTTCCTTTTTTTTTTACTAAGGTTAACTCTATACAAATTTTATTACCGGGTGTGGTCGTAGGGTTTTTGCGAAGCTGACCAACTGACCATCTCTCTACATGAACAACAGTAGTGTCTGTAAATGGTCTTCCAGTTTACTCTTACTTTCCCACTCCGTTCTTTTTCTTGTGCCTGAGTTTATACCTTGTAGGATTCTAGCAGAATGATTGTTGGCACTTTCGAGTTGACTATACCATTTGTTGTAGAGTAGTTTTCACAGTGGAGGCTTGTATTTCAATAAGTCGTCCTAAATTAGGTTCCGACGTACAAAACGTTAGGAACTTGAAATAAGAGTTAATGACGCAGCAATCTAGTTGTGATGGTTGATACTTCAATGTCCGACATCGACTGACTCGCACAACACCACTGAGCCCAACTGGCGACCGCTATTACTACTACTACTTATTATGTGTGGGAGTGTCTATTAATAATGTACCTGAGTTTACCGACCCCCCACTGCCGAGGCGGCCCCTATGTTTGCCACCATTCGGCCCCACAAAAAACGCACATTGCGCAGTGAATCACTCGTAATATATATATATATATATATATATATATATATATATATATATATATATATATAAATTTTAAGTTTGCGTACCATTATAATATTACTTTCACATATTCAAATATACTATGCTTTAAATACACACCAAATATACTTCCGTCCTGAGTATGTATTGTGGAGTAGTTTTCACAGTGGAGGCTTGTATCTCAATAAGTCGTCCTAAATTAGGTTCCGACATACAAAACGTTAGGAACTTGAAATAAGAGTTAATGACGCAGCAGTCTAATTGTGATGGTTGATACTTCAATGTCCGACATCGACTGACTCACTCAACACCACTGAGCCCAACTGGCCACTGCTACTGCTACTGCCACTTATCTGTGGGAGAGTCTGTTACAATAGAATAGGTATTATGGTAAAACACCATTGCAAATTTTCTTAGAGATTTTTTTAAAATATGTCTGTTTATTGCTTGAAGGCTACTCGCTCTGCGTCATTTGTGATGTGATACATGTAAGAAATACTTAGGATCTTATTTCTAATCCTTGAATTTTTCACTCGAATTCTGCTGTTAATGTCCAACATTCCCAGGTGGACAGACAGGCCTAACAAAGAGAACGCACACAATCTGATCTTTGATTTCCCGCAGATAATGTCGCCTTTCCAGATAATTCTTAATTTGAAAACAGCTGCCACTGTTTGTGTTTTTCTTGGAGGTTTTCTTCTATTCTGGGTACGTCGTCGTTGATATACAAGATAGTTACGAAAGTCCTTATATATATATATATATATATATATATATATATATATATATATATATATATATGGAAGAGCTTATAGCTGTTCCAACGAGAGTAAAGTGTACATTTAAAAAGAAGATAAACTGCAAACGTTTTTGGTTGAAATGTGGATTTTTATTTTAAAACATATATTATAATCTATTTTTCATAATTCTGCTACACGTGTTTCTGGTTTTGTGACCTTCTTCAAGCAAAGAGTAGTTATTTCTAGATCTTATAAAAATAAATTTTTGTGGTAGTGATTCAAATGTCAAATTTATAAAGATTTATTTATCTATCTATCTATATATATATATATATGAAGAAAAATATATACGGAAAAAAACGAACAAAAATTCTTATATACAATTATGCTGTTTTAATGTTAATATGTCAACGTCGGACGTTTCGGTCTAATAAACCATCTTCAGGACATATTCATAAATTATAACATTATCAATACAACATGACAAAGGCCTGGCTTCTTTAGTATTTCCCCTTTTCTAGCGAGATTAATGCTCGACAAGCGTACATATAAATTTTAGATCAAAATAGAATTCTTTTCATTTTTCATTCAAAATACTTAAATTTTAGGAATACGTTTTCACAGCGTCGCCCACGTGACGACAACGTTACCATGTTTTAAACGGGGCGCTGATCTTATAAAACTTTCAGTTATTCTGTTTGGATAAGTCTTGTTCTTATGTACATCGTCTTTGTCATGTTGTATTGATAATGTTATAATTTATGAATATGTCCTGAAGATGGTTTATTAGACCGAAACGTCCGACGTTGACATATTAACATTAAAACAGCATAATTGTATATAAGGATTTTTGTTTGTTTTTTCCGTATGTATTTTTCTTCATACTGTCAGATCTATATCCATATATTTGCTTATATATATATATATATATATATATATATATATATATATATATATATATATCTTATATCCGGGTTACACTGTATATATATATATATATATATATATACTAGGTTGGCCTAATTTTTCAACTTTATAAAAGTTTAGCTCCTAAACCCTTATCTTGTTCTAATTAACAGAAAACCAATCTATTCAAGATTTTAGCTCAAGCAGACAACTGGACAACTACCCTGATCGACCCTGAAATTTTGACATTTTCACCCGGAAAGTTATTCTTTCTAATGAAATTTTTTTTATCTCTTATATAATTTTCTCTTAAATTAAAAAAAAATTCTCCCGGCTTATTCTTGATATAAGAAAGATAAATGGCAATAAATATAATGGCGAAGGGAACTTACGAAGTTAACGGCAGAAAGAAAGTCATGGGAAAACATCTATTTTTCGCCGCCATCCGTGTTTGTAAATAAAACTTATTTGATTTGTAATAACTTTTCATCATTCGTCCATTTTGTTGTGGCATCGTGATTCCAGCTGTTCTTTTCGTTTACGACAGGCATCCTTTCAGTCATGGTAAAAATAGACGAAAAGACGTGAAGCACTTCAAAACAAATGTGAACCACAGAGCTGTACGTCTTCCCACGATGACACCAGTGTGCTAACTGGTGTCATCGTGGGAAGATGCCTGAGGGTTGCTTCAAGTGGCATCTAGCGGTGGAAGCCTGAACTACTATGAGCTTGTCACACAGAAAACGATTCCGATTACTTTTGGCTCTCCCCTCGTAAAACAATAATTATAACCTCTCGATTTTTATAGTGTCACGTGATTTATATACTTATTTTGTGACAAACATATGATACCTTTGATGATTAATTCCTCGTTTATTTTTTTTTTTCTTTAAGGTCTGTTTGTGCAGGTACGATGTGGCTTATGTGACGTGCTCTTCCTACACCTGTAAAATGGCATCACCCAAGTTAAGAAAAGACTTTCACGTCACTCTTGTTAGCTACATTTCTAATCGAATCGTGCGACGAACGGTTTACAGAAAAATCAGGCTAGAAATAAAGAAGGCAAAAAAAAAAAAAAAGAGAACTTTTTGTGGCAAAGATGGACGGTGATTTTTGACAAATGATTTGAGACAGATGAAATTTGAAGAGGATATTAAGCCTTTAATGCTTCAGCGCCAAAAAGGACGACCGGGTTCCGTGGTTAGTGTAGGGCAAAGATTAAAACACAAGGAAGAAAGAGCACTGAAGCACACTGTAATGGAAACAGTTAGGGGGAAAAAAGAACTCATAAAAATGAAATATAATACTCATAATTTTGCTATATCAGAAACATGATTCAACAGCAAGCTGACAAAGCAGTGGCGGTGGCGACGACAAAGAAAATTCCTCTGTCATCGTTCAGCAAATATCAGCAGTAGCAACAACCTCAGAAGCGGCAGCGTTTCCTGTTTGCAGTTTTTACTCCCCGTCTCGCTGAAGCTATCGATAGTTACAAAATCACTGACAGAAATTGAGTTTAGATATTAATGACTGCTGAGCAAGCTTTCAGACGTGGTACTGAAAACCTGGTAATAAATTGTACTTCTTTTCAACGCCTTAGAAAATTTTTTAAAGAGGCCAGACACACAAAAACACAGCCTAAACCTAAACGACTGTCAAGAATTAGTGTTAAACTGTCATGGAAAGCTGCTCCCAGCACTCATAGGTTTTCAGAAGGTTGATAAGACTGACAATAATAGTAATTTTTCAAGGCAAGGAGCAATTGTTTGGAGTCCCTGAAATTCCAACGACTTCAGGAGAACAGCAAGCCATGTCTGTTTACCAAGCAGTGGAGAAATCGGTTATAACAGAGAAAAAAAACAGACATTTTGCTGTGATACGACAGCAGAGTCGAAGTGACGGGTGATTTCTGTCGTTCGTGATGACGGTCGTCTTTGAGTATAGAATCCATAGTTATGCAGTGAATATTTCGAAGACAGTAGGGAAGCGTTGTTCAGGTTAGCAGTGGATATTTTGGTAACAGTAGCAGAGCGTAGTTCGTCCTTCTGGTTCTCTTCGCCTGACAAGCTGGACTAGACATTCGGATAGAGTGAAGCAAAATGGCCGCCTTTATACACGACGGATTGAATATTCTAAGTCTTCTGATTGGTTAACCTTCTATTGGTGGACTATAAAGTGAGTCTAGTCATTTGGGCTAGCTCACTAGTTACATAATATACACAAAAAAACTGTAACAATTTCCCCTCTACAATTCTTGGTTTTCTTGAATACTACCTGTCTACGTAGAAACAGCGAGTTGGTTAACGAAATTTGAGGGAGTTAACGATCATCTTCCTTGGCGGCATTCTTGGCAAATGGAATATCGTTTCGTACAACAGGAGCTGCAAATCATGCGAGGTGGATGACGAAAGTAATTTATGCATTCAAGATATACCTGTTTCAAAATCAATTTCAGTTATCTCATGGAGAGAAGAACTATTTAAGAAGTATATGTATCTTTCCTGCTGGAGTGTACGTTCGAGCCTGGTTTTTGTCCTCAGAAGCAAATAAAGCCACACATCATGATTTCCTATTCCTTGATCCAGTATTACAGGTTTAATCATAGTGTCCGGTTCACAATGTCGATTCGT
>CAHIKZ030005475.1:1232500-1272500 GCA_903632075.3 Acanthosepion pharaonis
AGAGAGAGAGAGAGAGATGAACGGCATCAAATTGATAGATAGCGTTGTTACCTAGAAAGGATTTGTAAATGAAGAATAGACAAAATGGAGTTTGGAAATGAAATGGTAATCTTTATAACATCAACAAATTACAATATTCACCACCGGCGTGAAACAGGTACACCACTGCTAGTGGTGGACTACTTAGACAGCATATTACCCCCCCACGCACACACCTACAATAGTATCCAACGTATTTATGAGGATTTGGACATACATATTAATGTTCATTGGTACAGTATATCACAGAGAGAGAGAACAAAAGAGTAGAGAGAGAGTGAGAGAGAAATAAAGAGTAGAGAGAGAGTGAGAGAGAACAAAAGAGTAGAGAGAGAGTGAGAGAGAAATAAAGAGTAGAGAGAGAGTGAGAGAGAACAAAAGAGTAGAGAGAGAGTGAGAGAGAAATAAAGAGTAGAGAGAGAGTGAGAGAGAAATAAAGAGTAGAGAGAGAGTGAGAGAGAACAAAAGAGTAGAGAGAGAGTGAGAGAGAACTAAAGAGTAGAGAGAGAGTGAGAGAGAACTAAAGAGTAGAGAGAGAGAGGAGAGAGAACAAAAGAGTAGAGAGAGAGAGGAGAGAGAAATAAAGAGTAGAGAGAGAGGAGAGAGAAATAAAGAGTAGAGAGAGAGGAGAGAGAAATAAAGAGTAGAGAGAGTGAGAGAGAACAAAAGAGTAGAGAGAGAGTGAGAGAGAACAAAGAGTAGAGAGAGAGAGAGAGTAGAAAAGAGTAGAGAGATGAGAGAGAGTAGAAAAGAGTAGAGAGATGAGAGAGATTAGAAAAGAGTAGAGAGATGAGAGAGAGTAGAAAAGAGTAGAGAGATGAGAGAGATAGAAAAGAGTAGAGAGAAGAGAGAGAGTAGAAAAGAGTAGAGAGATGAGAGAGAGAAATAAAGAGTAGAGAGAGAGAGAGAGTGAAAGAGAGAGAGAGTGAGAGAACAAAAGAGAGAGAGAGAGAGAGAAATAAAGAGTAGAGAGAGAGGAGAGAGAACAAAAGAGTAGAGAGAGAGGAGAGAAATAAAGAGTAGAGAGAGAGAGAGATAAATAAATATAGAGAGAGTGAGAAAGAAGAAGAAAGAGAGAGAGAGAGAGAGAAACAAAGAGAGAGAGAGAGAGAATAAAAGAGTAGAGAGAGAGTGAGAGAGAACAAAGAGTAGAGAGAGAGTGAGAGAGAACAAAAGAGTAGAGAGAGAGTGAGAGAGAAATAAAGAGTAGAGAGAGAGTGAGAGAGAACAAAAGAGTAGAGAGAGAGTGAGAGAGAACAAAAGAGTAGAGAGAGAGTGAGAGAGAAATAAAGAGTAGAGAGAGAGTGAGAGAAGAAAAAGAGTAGAGAGAGAGAGAGAGAAATAAAGAGTAGAGAGAGAGAGAGAGAACAAAAGAGAGAGAGAGTGAGAGAGAACAAAAGAGTAGAGAGAGAGGAGAGAGAAATAAAGAGTAGAGAGAGAGAGAGAGAGAACAAAAGAGAGAGAGAGAGGAGAGAAATAAAGAGGAGAGAGAGAGTGAGAGAGAACAAAGAGAGAGAGAGAGAGAGAGAGAAAAGAGAGAGAGAGTGAGAGAGAACAAAAGAGTAGAGAGAGAGTGAGAGAGAAATAAAGAGTAGAGAGAGAGTGAGAAAGAAGAAAAGAGTAGAGAGAGAGTGAGAGAGAAATAAAGAGTAGAGAGAGAGTGAGAGAGAACAAAAGAGTAGAGAGAGAGTGAGAGAGAAATAAAGAGTAGAGAGAGAGTGAGAGAGAACTAAAGAGTAGAGAGAGTGTTGTATTCTAGAAAAGGGTTACTGAATGAGGAATAACCAAAACGGAGGTTGGAAATGAAATGGTAATCTTTATAATATCAACAAAATACAATTCTCGCCAGCGCCGTGAAGTAGGTAAACCACTGCTAATGGTGGACTACTAAGACAGCATATTGCCCGCCACTTACAATAGTGTCCAACGTATTTATGAGGAATGAGAGATACACATTAGTGTTAATTGGTACAGTATATAACAGTGAGAGAGTAAGAGAGAGAACAAAAGGCGAGAGAGAGAAAGTGAACGAAAAGGTAGAAAGAGTGAGAGAGAACTGAAGAATAGAGAGAGTGTTGTATCCTAGAAAAGGGTAACTGAATGAGGAATAACCAAAACGGAGGTTGGAAATGAAATGCTAATCTTTATAACATCAACAAAATACAATACTCGCCAGCGGCGTGAAGTAGGTAAACCACTGCTAGTGATGGACTACTTAGCATATTACTCCCACTTACAAATAGTGCCCAACGTATTTATGAGGATTGGGACATACCTATTAGCGTTCATAGCTACAGTATATAACAATTATTTTTTATTCCAATTTAGTGGATGGTGATTTAAACAATATTATTTCTCTACTCTTAATCTCCTTAAATTTTATTGTTGTTTAATAGACTTTAGCTCTTTTTTGTCCACTTTTTCCTGCTTTTTGATACAGGTTCTTTCCTTTCCGAAAGATTCCTACATTTTTCAAGTTAGTAGATAATCAACAGGCTATGGATTTATATAGGTGTTTACTGGCGATAGTAGGGTGATCGGACTCAGTGCTTATGTAAAGTAGTAATTTTCTGTGTTTTCTGTACGGTTTTTATCCCCCTGTGGATATGTTTAAACTCACATCCAGATAGCTCAATTCTATAAGATTTGATATTACCTCTAATTTCGAAGCCCTATTGTTGAAAAACATTTCTAAAACTTTACGTTCTTATCGTTTATCATACAACATTTACATTTTTTTATTATCATGAGTTTGTCATCTCTGTAGAAGCCTACAGTTTCCTTGTTATATTCATAAGATAGCTTCCGCAACAGAAAAAAATATTCCCACAAATTTAAACACCTCCAGACCGTCATAATTTTCTATTCCAACGTCGAATTCCTTATCGTTTTTGTTCATATCTCCATTTTATAGAACATTAAAGATTTCTGATCAAGGGTTATTATTTTTTTTTTCTCTTCTTCACGAACATTTACAAAATATTGAGCTAAAGTTGCAACTTATCTAACAGATTTTCAGAGAGAGAAATTATATATATATATATATATATATATATATATATATATATATATATATATATAAATTTATATATAATATATATTTATATATTATAAATTAACTGATTTATAATCTTTTTTGCTACACAATAACCGTGTTTCAAAAACTGAAGCTAAGACTTATAATTATATAATTAAATTATAAACATTTTAATTTAATAATATTTTTAATTTAATTTAATTATATAATTAAATTTGAAGTTTCCAGCTTCAGTTTTTGGTACATGGTTATTACTGTGTAGCGAAAAAACGTATTTTAAATCAGGAAATTTATAATATTTATGCTCTGTAAATTTACATTGAGCACTGTTTTGTAAAAATAAAAAAAATATCAATAAGAACACCGGATTATATATCTTACTGTTCTTTATATATATATATATATATATATATATATATATATATAGATAGATAGATAGATAGATAGATAGATAGATAGATACTGCGTGCCAAATTATTATCGAGATAACTTTTTTTCTAATATTTAAAAAACCGTCCAATCAATTCACACAAAACTTTCACACAATGTTGGCAACACTGACCTGCGCAATCACTGAAATTTCCGACCTGATCTGCGCAATGTAAATAAACTGGCGCCATATTTGTTATCATCACGGTGATTTGAGCGTGCCAAATTATTAGAAAAGTGTAAGAATTTAGTGTAAAGATGGGCCATAAAAGCAGTTTAAGTAATGCTAAAAAGAAAAATACCACCTCAGAACTCTCAAAACGTAAATCTACCCTAGAAATTTCTAAAATGATAGGGAGGTGTCATCAAACAGCGAAAAAGTTCACCGCCGACCCTAAACAAGTACGCAAAAGGGCAGATAAAGGCAAGCCGAAGGTTATTTCACGTCGTCTCATGTCACGACTTAAATTAGAGGCCACGAAGAACCCCGGACTTACTAGCCAAGAGCTTTTCAGTCGCATTGGGGATCCTACTGTGTCTAAATGTACTCGGTGTCGGTATCTGAGGGAAATATCAACAACAGTGAAACCTGTATCGAAGCCTCCGTTGACGAGAAATCACATTCAAAATCGATTGAAATGGGCCGAGGATAATATGAAAATTGACTTCTCTAAAGTTTTGTTCACAGACGAAACTCGAGCAACACTTGATGGGCCAAATAGATGTTGCAAAGACTGGGTAATGAACGGACAGAATCGCCATCAGCGTTTGAGACGCCAACAAGGCGGTGGAGGCATAATGATCTGGGGTGGTATTATTGGAAAACATTAGTGGGCTCATGGAGAGTACCAGATGGCATCAAAATGACTGCTGATGCATACATAGCGTTTATGAAGGAGCATCTCGAACCGTGGATGAAAAGACAAAGAGTTGCCTTCAGAAGGGCCATTGTTTTTATGCAAGATAATTCTCCCTCACATGCTGCTCACAAGACTACTGAATATTTGAAGCAGTTAGGCTTCGATGGACCTCGAAAAATGAAGTGGCCAGCAAATTCTCCGGATTTGAACCCAATCGAAAACCTTTGGAGCATCATGAAGCGAAGACTGTACGCCAACGGACGACAATTCAGGAGCAACGTTGAGTTGTGGGAAGCGATTCTTGACATATCTCGTGGCATTACAGCAGATGACATCCTACAATTAACAAATTCTATGGATCGTCGACATCTTCAAGTAATTTCAAAACAGGGAAAGCACATTCCCTATATAATTTGTTTAAAATTGTGCCTTTGTTTGTATCTGTTATTACTTGTTTATCTTATTTATTAGCTTCTTTTGATCATAATCATTCACGTGCAACATTAATAAACGTTTTATTTGCTCAATTCTGGGAATTTTACTAAACCTTTCTAATAATTTGGCACGGTCAAATCACTGTACTGATAAAAAAAATATGGCGCCAGTTTGTTTACATTGCGCAGATAAGTACGAAAATTTCAGTGATTGCGCAGGTCAGGGTTGCCAACATTGTGTGAAAATTTTGTGTGAATTGATTGGACGATTTTTGAAATATTAGAAAAAAAGATATCTCGATAATAATTTGGCACGCAGTGTATATATATATATATATATATATATATATATATATATGTACATTCACACACTCACACATATATATATATATACAAAATAACATACATATACTTTTATATATATATATATATATATATGTCTATATTTCTGAGATGAGGTATTATGTACAGTATTTACATTAGTCGGACTATTGTCCTCATCTTTGTCGCCATATTTGTCACAACGGACATCCATCAAACATGGCACGTGGAACTAGAACAGTCTACCCCAGTGATCGAAATAAAGGGTTCAGTTCGAAATTCCAACCACGGAGCGTACAACGGCCGAAACGTTGTGACGAATATGGCGACAAAGATGAGGACAATAGTCCGACTAATGTAAATACTGTATATATATATATATATATATATATATATATATATATATATATATATAACAGAAGATATAGTTAAAAATTGTCGGACTTAGTACATTTCACTATATATATATATATATATATATATATATATATATATATATTTGTGTGTGTGTATGTATACATATAGATACACACACACACACACACACACACACACACACATATATATATATATATATATATATATATATATATATCTTTGGCAGATCTATTATCTTAATATGGATTATTTAATAACAAGAGTGATGGTGACAAACAAAAGGAAAATGAAAGATATATACCTAACATTTAAAACCCTCAACATCTCCTTTCGTTCAGACGTATATGCAGTCGCATATGTGTAGTCGCACATGTGTAGTCGCATCAACGGAAACATTACCTTAGTGCAGTTAAGGCCTAAATGACGAAACGCATCACACGAAAACTTTTTTTTTATACTTGAACCTTGACTAAATACAGCGTTCGGTTCGAAATTCCAACGTATCTCACCTGAAGAAGACCAAAGCATACAAAAACCGAAACGTCATGAATATGACAATAAAAATAAGGATGACAGTCTGAACGATGAAAATAGTGTAAATAGTCCCAATACCTCATCTCAGAAATCGAGACAGGTGTTGAAGAAATACTAAGGAAAAATAAATATTAATTGACAATGCCTCATTTAAGAAATTATATAATTTTCTCTAATATTTACAAACTTTTCATGAATAGATTCTTTTTTTTTTTCTTTTTCTTTTATCAAAGTTTTTTTTTTTTTTGTGGGGGTGTGTAAGGAAGGTAGGTCTTTGTTTGTAACCAGCGGAGGCGTAACTCTACGGGTTTTCTGCACAGGGGAAAACGAACAATCAATAACAGAATATGGAATATCAGAGCAGTTGGTATGTGAAAAATACTTGCCAACTGGATATGATCGAATTCTAATCAAATAAGAACAAAAGACGATCAAGAGCCAAAAAAAAAAAAAAGAAAATCAAGCTAATCTAACACGTTTAGTTATTCAAATAAATCCAAGGTCAAATAAATTTCCACTTATTTAAGCAAAAGTTATAGTTCTGCGTCCAAAACATATTGTTACTTCTCCGAAATAAATACCTAAAGTTTAATGGCTCCTGGCCAACTTTATTGAACAGGTATTAAACTGATCGTGGCTATATGTTTACGATCTGTTAACAGGTGAGTGTGGTAGCTGAGGGAAGAGACAGTCTGTGATTGTCTAGAAAACTATATTGAATGTGTTATTACGTTTATACAGTGTGGACAAAATAATGACTTTTCTAGCAGACAGGTAATTGTACCAGTCATTAAACTTGCCAACTGAATTCCCTATAGACTCAATGTATTTATTTAAAGCAACACCAGTAAAAAGATCCACTATAATTTCTCTAACGTTTCGAGTACATCCTCAGTAAGAATTTATTATAAAAGTTGGCTTTCTGTGCCGCACCAGGAAATTTTTCTCCCCGGAATCGATACTTCAAATCTACAAATCAACCGTTCGCACTTGCATGGAGTATTGCTGCCATATATGGTCTGGTGCCCCTTATGTTTGTCTCAAGGTTCTTGACAAGATCCAGAGGCGGATATGTAATATAATTGGCCCTGATCTGGCATCTCGTCTACAGTCGCTCTCTCACAGACACGCCGTCGCCTCTCTCTGTCTTTTTTACAAATACTTTCATGGTAATTGCTCCGATGAGCTGCTTTCACTGGTTCCCAGACCCCATGAATTCAAGTGCCCTACGAGGCTGGCATCCCGCTCCCACCCTTACACTGTAGAAACTTTTAAATGTAGCCGTCTCTTCTACTCCAATAGCTTCATACCTCGCACCTCTCGCCTGTGGAACACCCTTCCCTATTACTGTTTCCCGGGGAGCTATAATCTCCAACTATTCAAATGTAATGTCAATCGACATATCCAGTTACCTTGATCTATCCACTATCCCTTTCCTCATCCTTTCTTCTATCACTCCTATCTGATCTTGCTCCAAATCTTCTGCAACCCCCTGCATCCTAGTGGCTTCACGCCTTGCTCGGGGCGTAATGCTTAATTTTTTTTTAAATTTGGTGGCATATTAATTGTGAGATCAATCCCCGCGCTTGGTAGTGCAGATTTAAACTCAATAACAATTGAACGAGTAATAACTGAACAGTATTAAACAAAAAAGACGAGATATCCGTAGTCATAGCCTGTGGAACGAGAACAATATAACCCTGTAGAATAGATGGTTTCAGTTTGAAATTCCATGCAGATTACACTGATTGGAGGGCACAACAGCTGAAACATTGTGATAATATCAACAAAGATGAAAACATTAGTCCGAATGTATATCATGCTATGTAAACTATGCATTCCCGAGCACACTAGTCAATCCCTGCTGTAGACGCCTGCTCAGTTATATTTGCGTTTGTTCAACACCCTCAGAGGCGACGTGTGGTTCATGAAGAGCGGATCTTCGTAATAATTTCTGGGAGAAGACGCATCCTTACAATGAGGTCGTCGTCTAAAGTGCCGTAAGTTATGCACCGATAGACGAATGGTCTGAATCAGAGAGATCCAAGACGCCGTCCTGTGTCCCAGTCTTCTGCTGGTCCGAATCACAGAGGTCCACGACGCCGTGCTGTGTCCCAGTCCTCTGCTGGTCCGAATCTGCTGTAGCGTAGATTCACAGTGGAGGCTTGATTCACTAAGTCGGTCCAAAAAGGTTCGACGTACAAAACGTTAGGAACTTGATAAAATAGGTAATGCCGCAGAGTAATTTAGTGGTGGTCGCTGATACTCTTAGTGTCCGACATCGACTGGCTAACCATCTCACTGAGCGACAGACTTTTTGAGCGACTGCTACTACTACTACTCATTATAGATGGGAGAGTCTATTAACTATAGATTAGGTGTGTTCCCGTATAACAGAATAAGAGAGTGTCCACGACGCCGTCATGTGTCCCGGTCTTCTGCTGGTCCGAATCAGAGAGGTCCACGACGCCGTCCTGTGTCCCAGTCTTCTGCTGGTCCGAATCAGAGAGGTCCACGACGCCGTCCTCTGTCCCAGTCTTCTGCTGGTCCGAATCAGAGAGGTCCACGACGCCGTCCTCTGTCCCAGTCTTCTGCTGGTCCGAATCAGAGAGGTCCACGACGCCGTCCTCTGTTCCAGTCTTCTGCTGGTACGAATCAGAGAGGTCCACGACGCCGTCCTGTGTCCCAGTCTTCTGCTGGTTCGAATCAGAGAGGTCCACGACGCCGTCCTGTGTCCCAGTCTTCTGCTGGTCCGAATCAGAGAGGTCCACGACGCCGTCCTGTGTCCCAGTCTTCTGCTGGTCCGAATCAGAGAGGTCCACGACGCCGTCTTGTGTCCCAGTCTTCTGCTGGTCCGAATCAGAGAGGTCCACGACGCCGTCCTGTGTCCCAGTCTTCTGCTGGTCCGAATCAGAGAGGTCCACGACGCCGTCCTGTGTCCCAGTCTTCTGCTGGTCCGAATCAGAGAGGTCCACGACGCCGTCCTGTGTCCCAGTCTTCTGCTGGTCTGAATCAGAGAGGTCCACGACGCCGTCCTGTGTCCCAGTCTTCTGCTGGTTCGAATCAGAGAGGTCCACGACGCCGTCCTGTGTCCCAGACTTCTGCTGGTTCGAATCAGAGAGGTCCACGACGCCGTCCTGTGTCCCAGTCTTCTGCTGGTTCGAATCAGAGAGGTCCACGACGCCGTCCTGTGTCCCAGTCTTCTGCTGGTCCGAATCAGAGAGGTCCACGACGCCGTCCTGTGTCCCAGTCTTCTGCTGGTCCGAATCAGAGAGGTCCACGACGCCGTCCTGTGTCCCAGTCTTCTGCTGGTCCGAATCAGAGAGGTCCACGACGCCGTCCTGTGTCCCAGTCTTCTGCTGGTCCGAATCAGAGAGGTCCACGACGCCGTCCTGTGACCCAGTCTTCTGCTGGTCCGAATCAGAGAGGTCCACGACGCCGTCCTGTGTCCCAGTCTTCTGCTGGTTCGAATCAGAGAGGTCCACGACGCCGTCCTGTGTCCCAGTCTTCTGCTGGTCCGAATCAGAGAGGTCCACGACGCCGTCCTCTGTCCCAGTCTTCTGCTGGTCCGAATCAGAGAGGTCCACGACGCCGTCCTGTGTCCCAGTCTTCTGCTGGTTCGGTTCAGAGAGGTCCGAGTGTCCCAGACTTCTGCTGGTTCGAATCAGAGAGGTCCACGACGCCGTCCTGTGTCCCAGACTTCTGCTGGTTCGAATCAGAGAGGTCCACGACGCCGTCCTGTGTCCCAGTCTTCTGCTGGTCCGAATCAGAGAGGTCCACGACGCCGTCCTGTGTCCCAGTCTTCTGCTGGTCCGAATCAGAGAGGTCCACGACGCCGTCCTGTGTCCCAGTCTTCTGCTGGTCCGAATCAGAGAGGTCCACGACTCCGTCCTGTGTCCCAGTCTTCTGCTGGTCCGAATCAGAGAGGTCCACGACGCCGTCCTGTGACCCAGTCTTCTGCTGGTCCGAATCAGAGAGGTCCACGACGCCGTCCTCTGTCCCAGTCTTCTGCTGGTCCGAATCAGAGAGGTCCACGACGCCGTGCTGTGTCCCAATCTTCTGCTGGTCCGAATCTGCTGTAGCGTAGATTCACAGTGGAGGCTTGATTCACTAAGTCGGTCCAAAAAGGTTCGACGTACAAAACGTTAGGAACTTGATAAAATAGGTAATGCCGCAGAGTAATTTAGTGGTGGTCGCTGATACTCTTAGTGTCCGACATCGACTGGCTAACCATCTCACTGAGCGACAGACTTTTTGAGCGACTGCTACTACTACTACTCATTATAGATGGGAGAGTCTATTAACTATAGAATAGGTGTGTTCCCGTATAACAGAATAAGAGAGTGTCCACGACGCCGTCATGTGTCCCGGTCTTCTGCTGGTCCGAATCAGAGAGGTCCACGACGCCGTGCTGTGTCCCAATCTTCTGCTGGTCCGAATCTGCTGTAGCGTAGATTCACAGTGGAGGCTTGATTCACTAAGTCGGTCCAAAAAGGTTCGACGTACAAAACGTTAGGAACTTGATAAAATAGGTAATGCCGCAGAGTAATTTAGTGGTGGTCGCTGATACCTTAGTGTCCGACATCGACTGGCTAACCATCTCACTGAGCGACAGACTTTTGAGCGACTGCTACTACTACTACTCATTATAGATGGGAGAGTCTATTAACTATAGAATAGGTGTGTTCCCGTATAACAGAATAAGAGAGTGTCCACGACGCCGTCATGTGTCCCGGTCTTCTGCGGGTCCGAATCAGAGAGGTCCACGACGCCGTCCTGTGTCCCAGTCTTCTGCTGGTTCGAATCAGAGAGGTCCACGAAACCGTCCTGTGTCCCAGTCTTCTGCTGGTCCGAATCAGAGAGGTCCACGACGCCGTCCTCTGTCCCAGTCTTCTGCTGGTCCGAATCAGAGAGGTCCACGACGCCGTCCTCTGTTCCAGTCTTCTGCTGGTCCGAATCAGAGAGGTCCACGACGCCGTCCTGTGTCCCAGTCTTCTGCTGGTTCGAATCAGAGAGGTCCACGACGCCGTCCTGTGTCCCAGTCTTCTGCTGGTCCGAATCAGAGAGGTCCACGACGCCGTCCTGTGTCCCAGTCTTCTGCTGGTCCGAATCAGAGAGGTCCACGACGCCGTCCTGTGTGCCATTCCTCTGCTGGTTCGAATCAGAGAGGTCCACGACGCCGTCCTGTGTCCCAGACTTCTGCTGGTTCGAATCAGAGAGGTCCACGACGCCGTCCTGTGTCCCAGTCTTCTGCTGGTTCGAATCAGAGAGGTCCACGACGCCGTCCTGTGTCCCAGTCTTCTGCTGGTCCGAATCAGAGAGGTCCACGACGCCGTCCTGTGTGCCATTCCTCTGCTGGTTCGAATCAGAGAGGTCCACGACGCCGTCCTGTGTCCCAGACTTCTGCTGGTTCGAATCAGAGAGAGGTCCACGACGCCGTCCTGTGTCCCAGTCTTCTGCTGGTTCGAATCAGAGAGGTCCACGACGCCGTCCTGTGTCCCAGTCTTCTGCTGGTCCGAATCTGCTGTAGCGTAGATTCACAGTGGAGGCTTGATTCACTAAGTCGGTCCAAAAAAGGTTCGACGTACAAAACGTTAGGAACTTGATAAAATAGGTAATGCCGCAGAGTAATTTAGTGGTGGTCGCTGATACCTTAGTGTCCGACATCGACTGGCTAACCATCTCACTGAGCGACAGACTTTTTTTGAGCGACTGCTACTACTACTACTCATTATAGATGGGAGAGTCTATTAACTATAGAATAGGTGTGTTCCTGCATAACAGAATAAGAGAGTGTCCACGACGCCGTCATGTGTCCCGGTCTTCTGCTGGTCCGAATCAGAGAGGTCCACGACGCCGTCCTGTGTCCCAGTCTTCTGCTGGTTCGAATCAGAGAGGTCCACGAAACCGTCCTGTGTCCCAGTCTTCTGCTGGTCCGAATCAGAGAGGTCCACGACGCCGTCCTCTGTCCCAGTCTTCTGCTGGTCCGAATCAGAGAGGTCCACGACGCCGTCCTCTGTACCAGTCTTCTGCTGGTCCGAATCAGAGAGGTCCACGACGCCGTCCTGTGTCCCAGTCTTCTGCTGGTTCGAATCAGAGAGGTCCACGACGCCGTCCTGTGTCACAGTCTTCTGCTGGTCCGAATCAGAGAGGTCCACGACGCCGTCCTGTGTCCCAGTCTTCTGCTGGTCCGAATCAGAGAGGTCCACGACGCCGTCCTGTGTGCCATTCCTCTGCTGGTTCGAATCAGAGAGGTCCACGACGCCGTCCTGTGTCCCAGACTTCTGCTGGTTCGAATCAGAGAGGTCCACGACGCCGTCCTGTGTCCCAGTCTTCTGCTGGTTCGAATCAGAGAGGTCCACGACGCCGTCCTGTGTCCCAGTCTTCTGCTGGTCCGAATCTGCTGTAGCGTAGATTCACAGTGGAGGCTTGATTCACTAAGTCGGTCCAAAAAGGTTCGACGTACAAAACGTTAGGAACTTGATAAAATAGGTAATGCCGCAGAGTAATTTAGTGGTGGTCGCTGATACTCTTAGTGTCCGACATCGACTGGCTAACCATCTCACTGAGCGACAGACTTTTTGAGCGACTGCTACTACTACTACTCATTATAGATGGGAGAGTCTATTAACTATAGAATAGGTGTGTTCCGCATAACAGAATAAGAGAGTGTCCACGACGCCGTCATGTGTCCCGGTCTTCTGCTGGTCCGAATCAGAGAGGTCCACGACGCCGTCCTGTGTCCCAGTCTTCTGCTGGTTCGAATCAGAGAGGTCCACGAAACCGTCCTGTGTCCCAGTCTTCTGCTGGTCCGAATCAGAGAGGTCCACGACGCCGTCCTCTGTCCCAGTCTTCTGCTGGTCCGAATCAGAGAGGTCCACGACGCCGTCCTCTGTTCCAGTCTTCTGCTGGTCCGAATCAGAGAGGTCCACGACGCCGTCCTGTGTCCCAGTCTTCTGCTGGTTCGAATCAGAGAGGTCCACGACGCCGTCCTGTGTCCCAGTCTTCTGCTGGTCCGAATCAGAGAGGTCCACGACGCCGTCCTGTGTCCCAGTCTTCTGCTGGTCCGAATCAGAGAGGTCCACGACGCCGTCCTGTGTGCCATTCCTCTGCTGGTTCGAATCAGAGAGGTCCACGACGCCGTCCTGTGTCCCAGACTTCTGCTGGTTCGAATCAGAGAGGTCCACGACGCCGTCCTGTGTCCCAGTCTTCTGCTGGTTCGAATCAGAGAGGTCCACGACGCCGTCCTGTGTCCCAGTCTTCTGCTGGTCCGAATCAGAGAGGTCCACGACGCCGTCATGTGCACCAGTATTCTGCTGGTCCGAATCACTGTTCTAAGCCCAACGAGTCTATTATTTTCTTAGGGGGGGACAGTTTTTTCGAGACGACATTGTAGGAGGATTTGTTATAGAAGTTAATT
This sequence comes from Acanthosepion pharaonis, assembly GCA_903632075.3. Classification (NCBI taxonomy): domain Eukaryota; kingdom Metazoa; phylum Mollusca; class Cephalopoda; order Sepiida; family Sepiidae; genus Acanthosepion; species Acanthosepion pharaonis. The sequence goes on from CAHIKZ030005475.1 coordinate 1,245,953, forward strand.
TCTACTTATCCTAAATACGCAGGACCTCCAAGAGTTTTCTTTCATCTTCACTGGTTGCCAACCAATCTATTTACCTATAGCTGGGGTCGGGAGAGGGAAGAGATAAATTCAGACCTTTCCCAAGCGGATGCAATGAACTCAGCGTGAATTCGAACTCGTCCCTCGGATTCCACAAATTGAATCGCTATGCATTACACCTGCCAATGCAATGAGGATTATTTAAAAGAAATAAGGATTAACACCAAGACTGTTTTTATATTAATGTTCACTCAATCCAAGGCCCAAATATCATTTTTAAGATAGGGGGTTAGATAAGAAAAGCCAACTAGTACTGTTCATGAGGTTATGTGGGAAAGATAACTTTTGGATATTTTGGGAGGAATTGTAGTGATCAAGATAACATGTCGGGAGACTCTTCCACAAAGAATCAATTCTTGAAAAGAAGCTGTCCAAGTGGAACATACTATTTGAATACGAAAGGAAAAGATGCCGGTTAACTTACTACTTGAATACGAAAGGAAAAAATGATGGTTACCCGTAGACTTAAAGAGGTCAAGATTGTAGTGATTGGGAAAACATCCTACTTGAAGTCTGTTTTCCAAAGCAGCAGTTCTTGGGAAGAAGCTGTCTGAAAGGCACTTCTTACTACTGGAATACGGAGAAAAAAAATAATGGTTACCCGTAGACTTAAAGAGGTCAAGATTGTAGTGATTGGGAAAACATCCTACTTGAAATCTGTTCCACAAGGCAGCAGTTCTTGGGAAGAAGCTGTCTGAATGGAACTTTCTTCCTACTACTTGAATACAAAGGTAAAAGGTAATGGTTAACAGTAGACTTGAAGATGTCAGCATTGTAGCGATTGGGAAAACATCCTACTTGAAGTCTGTTCCGCAAAGCAGCAGTTCATGGGAAGAAGCTGAATGATTGGCACTTAATTCTTACTATTTAATACGAAGGGAAAAGGTAACGTTTAACAGTAGATTTGAAAAGATCAAGATGGATTTTCATAGTGAAATATACCAGCAATACGTTTGAAAAAACGCTTTTTAAAAAATACGTCAATGTAGTCTGATCTTGTACAAACAGATTCCTTACAAATAATACATATTCTCTTCATATGAACTTATCCTATGGATATTGTCGGCATTAAGTAACCTGTTGTGATTGGTATGCTGTAAAAGAAAATAAAACAAACCATGCCACTGCACTGAGCAACCCCAGTTACAGTTTATGAGAGAGGGCGCATAATGTAGTATAATCAGCAGTTTTAACAAGGCCAAAACGTTCAAAGCCTTGGTCACGATGACTTATAACTTCGTGTTAGCGAAACACTCGACAGTTCTGCTTATCCAATTTCACTCACAGAGCTTGGGAAACTCATGGTATGATTTTCAAATATTTCAGGTTCCATATTATGTTACTTGAAAATTACCTGATAAATCGTATAAGCTGTGATTCGGACCCGTACACATGGTCATAATAGCATTCTAACCAATCGACAATGTTCTCATTTTAAATGAATACGTATTCTCCATAATATTTTTTGTAAATAAATCTTCTATAGCCTAACATGTAAAATGATTCTGTTATGAAAAGTTTTCTGCTTACGTCATGTTATTGAGAAATAAAAGACACAATCAATTCGCGTACCGTTTTATCGATAACATGATCGATTTTAAGATAGGAAATAAATAAAATTTGTTCGATATTTGAGCTGGACAGCTAGGTTCGATCTTTACGAAAGGGAATGGGACTGAATTAATCGTAATCTTCCAAAAATGGGAAATAAATTTACTCAAGGTCTTCAAGTATGTTTTTCGCGATATAGACGATATTGATTATCGATTTTATAATCCAATTTCTGACATATTTAATCTAATCATTTTCAGACGGAATGATGATATTGCTACCAAGGCTACCAGGAGGTTTTTAGGAAGTTTTTCAGCCCCTTTCAAAATCTGTAAATATTGATTCTTATTTTGGTTTGTTGATTTTGTTTAGCGGCATATCAACACCTCTATGGGTTATTTAAAACTGAAATGTAAAATATTTTGTACTCAATTATTTCTTTTTTAGATAATAATGGTTTTAGGGATACCTTTTACAAATTAATCCATAGCTTGGGGGAGAAGAGGTGGATTCATATTACCAGCTATACATTTTTGAGAAAGAAAATATTACCAGAAATAGATTTTTGACAAAACAAAATATCAACAGGAAAAAAAGTTGTCAGCATGAAGTAACCCGTTGAGGTTGATATGCCGTAAAACAAACCAAACCAAACAAGTAAGATTATTGGAGAGTCTGTAGCGAGCGAACGTATGTTCTTGGACTGCTAACAAGTAAAGAGTGAAGAGATACTTCCCATGTACTCAGGGAAATAGAAAAACTTGTAAAAGCATCGAGAAGGAACAAGAAGAATACACGAAGAGGTTGCTTATTGTAAATAAATATGTATTCTTCATAACATTTTTGTAAATAAATGTCCTTTTGGCTGACATGTAAAATTACTGTTGTGAAAAGCCATGCGTCATGTTATTGAGAAATAAAAGACACAATCGATTCGCCTAGCGTTTTATTGATAATGTGATCGATTTTAAAATAGCAAATAAATAAAATTTGTTCGGTATTTGAACTGGACAGATAGGTTCGATCTTTACCAAAAGGAATTGGACTGAATTAATCGTAATCTTCGAAAATGGGAAATAGATTTACTCAAGGTCTTCAAGTATGTTTATCGCGACATAGACGATATCGATTATCGATGTTATAATCCAATTTTCTGACATATTCAATCAAATCATTTTCAGACGGTAAGATGACATTGATACCAAAGCTATCAAGAAGCTTTAAGCAAGTTTTTCAGCTCCTCACAAAAATCTGTTAATATTCTTTTTCCTCTTGATTGGTTGATTTTGTTTAGCGGCATATCAACACCTCTATGGGTTATTTAATGCCGAAATTTTTTGAACGCCAGAACACCACACATTGCCAAAAAACCAATACATTAACCGATTCAAATTATTAGTAACGGGATTTTTTTATTATTATTATTTTCCGAACAGGATCAAAACATTGTGGCCATGTTCACCGTCGGATCGGGAAACCCATCTAACTACACTCACATAATTTAGCCGGCAGGTCGATAACTTTGACCGGGGTACTTGCCGTTGGGGTGTGGCTTCTTGGAGATATGTGTGTAAGTTGGATGTAGGCCGTGGGGCAATAGAGTTCTACATCCCAAGTCGCCTGAGTTAAGCAGGATCGATCACTTCTCTGCAAATTTGATACCATTGACGAGACCACCCCTATGCACCCCTTCATAGAGATATATTTGGGCATCTCTTCCCCGTCCAGCCAGGGAGTAAATTGCAGATCCTAGCCTTGTTTGTAAACCAGTTTACGAGAAAAATAGCATCACTAGACTGGAGAGGAATTAACTCCGACAGATTATCTTGCTAGATAAACTAATATGTTTATGGATACTGATATATATATATATATATATATATATATATATATATATATATATATATATATATATATATATATATATATATATATATATATATATATATATGATAAACTTACTGGATTAGTGGTCACGTAACGTGAAGTGATATAACAGTACACACCGTTTAGCCTAGTTAGCCAAAGAGCCGCTCAAAGTAGATGGTTTCTGAATGAGGTTCGAAAGTTTGAAAGCTTAATACTCTATTAGGGAGTGGAGTAACGGACAGCGGCTCGGATTGAGGAATGGGAGAGCCGAGTTCGAATTCCAGTCGAATCCATTACATTCATTTACGTGTTAATATACTTGGGAAAGGTATGAATACTCTTCTATAAATCCTCCCCCCAACTATGGGTAAATAGCAGGGCAGACCGGCGTCTATAGCCTTGGATGGTCTACCGGAGAAAGAAATGGCAACCTACTGCGGGTAAAAAATCTGCCTCGTCAATCGTGTAGCATGCAAATCTGCCTCGTCAGTCATGTATCGAAATATACATGATCCTCACGTATCGAAAGATGCATGATCATATAAGCGTGTATCACGCATGGCATATAATTGAGTGACTGACGTGCTAATACCCTTCGGAAAGGGAAAGGTATGGATCTTCTTCTTCGCCACCCCAGCTATGGATAAATAGCAAGACAACCGGCTTCTATAGCCTTGGATGGCAACTGGTCTACCGCAGAAAGAAATGACAACCTTCTGTGGGTAAAAAATCTGCCTCGTCAATCATGTATCATGAAAATCTGCCTTGTCAGTCATATATTGAAAGATACATGATCGTCTAAGCGTGTATCACATATAGCAAATAACTGACCACAGACCGGGTTCTATAGCCTGGGATGGCAACTGGACTACCGCAGAAAGAAATGGCAACCTACTGCGGGAAAAAATATGCCTCGCCAGTCATGTATCGAATGATCGTCTAAGCGTGTATCACGCATGCTACATAACTGACTGACTGACTGACGTGATTATACCCTTGAGTCAGGTATAAATCCTATTCTTCGCCACCCCAGCTATGGGTAAATAGCAGAGCAGACCGGCTTCTATAGACTTGGATGGCAACTTACTGCAAGAAAAACATCTGCCTCATCAGTCACGTATCATGAAGTTCACCCTCGTCAGTACTGTATCATGATAATCTGCCTCGTCAATCATGTATCGAAAGATACATGATCGCTTAAGCGTTGTTGGGGCGCACCCACCTTCTCATCAGAATGGACTGATCTCTCTACTACTAATAGGACAGTTCTATAGAGTTCTGGGAGATCAGGTGACCATTCACCCTTCCGTCTCTCTACCGGAAGATACAGTTGGACTTTATACTCTTTCTGATTGTTACTGACTAACCTGCGTTCGTTTGACTACTAATCTCTCTGTTGTAAATATCTCTTCAGATATACCAGTATTTTTCCCTACATATGTGTTTGTCCTTATTTCAATACACGCACGGGGAAACACTCAACATCTCAACAAGCGTGTATCGCGCATGGCACATAATTGACTGAAAACTCTCTCTGTCTCACCACATTTTAGTTTATAATTTACGAATTTCCCTGTTGACTTTTACACGGTTTTAAATAAACAATTGTCCTTCTGCACTGATCCCAGAACTATAGGACACAATCTAGCATTTTATTTAACTCATAGCTTGCAAGGGTGCTGAAATGTATCTGTTCCATTCCCAAGGGCTTTCCCAAGACTAGAAAAGAATTCGAACTTGGCCTACTATGTTCATATTCTGCGCCGTTAACAGACATGCGGCCAGAAAATCCATATTATTTGTCTATACAAATTAATTAAAAAAAAACTTGAAAGATGAGGAGTTAATAAAATTACCTTTTTGAGACCCGTGGATCTTGGCGAAAACTATGCTTCTTCTAAACTTGTAAACTGGCGCTACACAATCACATACTAAGAAATGTACCAGATAACAGAAACCGTATCACTTGTGGACTTTCAAAAGCAGCAACACCTAAATCGGATAGCAAAAACTTGAAGAAAAAATAATAACATAATCAATATGTTGACATTCCACACTACTTCAAACAAAAGGTTAGAAAGGAAACCTCCATCAATACTGGAAAGTGCGATAACAGCTACTGGACTTGAGAAAACTGTTTTCTTAAAATAGTGTTTTAAGAAAGACATTTTACCAATTTCAACCGAAAAAGGAAATTAATGACATAATCAAGATGTTGACATTCCACACTACTTCAAATAAAAGGTTAGCAAGGAAACTTCCATCAATACTGGAAAGAGCGATAACAGCTAATGGACTTGAGAAAACTGTTTTCCTAAAAAAAATGTTTTAAGAAAGACATTTTACTAATTTCAACCGAAAAAGGAAAATAATGACATAATCAAGATGTTGACATTCCACACTACTTTAAACAAAAGGTTAGGAAGGAAATTTCTATCAATAGGGGACTTGAGACACCAATTTTCCGGAAAATACTTTTCCTGGAAAATTAAAGAAATATTTTATAATTTTTTACTGACAGTAGTACAGTCTTCTTTATCTGTGAATGCCGAATGTTTTCTTATAAGGAAACTGCCAATATTAATATTACCATTATGGTAGGTACCTAGATCATCATTTATGAAGTTCAAACTTTTAATTCTTCTTGGGTAACTTATTATTCTGACGAATATCATAATCGTGGTTATTATCACCACAACGTTTATGCAGATGGTTGCTACATTTGGTAACCTTGCGAGATCAATACTATATATTATAAAACACAGCGGACGCCCAAGGAAGACCGGAGATAAGATAGGATGATAAAAAATATAAAAAACAGAAACAGGGAAATGACTTCAAATAAAACAGATATACGAATTTTAGTCTTGCCTGGCAAAAGACTTCGGATTAAGTGTACGCAGTGACACTGGAGCATATGCTACATAACAGCTATTCCCTGAAACCAGGTTGCCTACGGTAGGCACCCAGAGCTTAATTGCATAATTCCATCGATCGTGTTTCATGACCGTTTCATTCCGGGAGAAATGCAATTCCTGGGGTGCAGTCGTGCTGACAAGGAAGGTCAATTAATGACTATCAATATAATTGAAATGGTTTTCAATTTTCCAAAAGAAGAAAATATCTTTTCTCTCCCATCACCAACCCAACTTTTACTTTAACTTCGTTAATTTTTTATTGTTAAAGCAATCGTCTACCATATTTCAACCAGTCCTTGAACATTACACACACTTCAATATGTCTAACTTTTCGTGAAGTGCATAATCTTATCACATTTGTCTTTTGGTGCATTATTATTATTATTATTATTATTATTATTATTTCCTTTGATTTCTGGTATATACTCATTTCCTTTCGGGTCCCAACAAGAGACCTAAGGTCAGAAATGGCTTCATGAGATTTGCCACTGATCACTTTTGTAAAAGAAAAAAGATTATTATTATTATTATTATTTCCTTTGATTTCTGGTATATACTCATTTCCTTTCGGGTCCCAACAAGAGACCTAAGGTCAGAAATGGCTTCATGAGATTTGACACTGATCACTTTTGTAAAAGAAAAAAGATTATTATTATTATTATTATTTCCTTTGATTTCTGGTATATATTCATTTCCTTTCGGGTCCCAACAAGAGACCTAAGGTCAGAAATGGCTTCATGAGATTTGACACTGATCACTTTTGTAAAAAAAAAAAAAGATTATTATTATTATTATTATTATTATTATTTCCTTTGATTTCTGGTATATACTCATTTCCTTTCGGGTCCCAACAAGAGACCTAAGGTCAGAAATGGCTTCATGAGATTTGACACTGATCACTTTTGTAAAAGAAAAAAGATTATTATTATTATTATTATTATTATTATTATTTCCTTTGATTTCTGGTATATATTCATTTCCTTTTGGGTCCCAACAAGAGACCTAAGGTCAGAAATGGCTTCATGAGATTTGACACTGATCACTTTTGTAAAAGAAAAAAGATTATTATTATTATTATTATTTCCTTTGATTTCTGGTATATATTTATTTCCTTTCGGGTCCCAACAAGAGACCTAAGGTCAGAAATGGCTTCATGAGATTTGACATTGATCACTTTTGTAAAAGAAAAAAGATTATTATTATTATTATTATTTCCTTTGATTTCTGGTATATACTCATTTCCTTTCGGGTCCCAACAAGAGACCTAAGGTCAGAAATGGCTTCATGAGATTTGCCACTGATCACTTTTGTAAAAGAAAAAAGATTATTATTATTATTATTATTTCCTTTGATTTCTGGTATATACTCATTTCCTTTCGGGTCCCAACAAGAGACCTAAGGTCAGAAATGGCTTCATGAGATTTGACACTGATCACTTTTGTAAAAAGAAAAAAGATTATTATTATTATTATTATTTCCTTTGATTTCTGGTATATATTCATTTCGGGTCCCAAACAAGAGACCTAAGGTCAGAAATGGCTTCATGAGATTTGACACTGATCACTTTTTGTAAAGAAAAAAGATTATTATTATTATTATTATTATTATTATTTCTTTTGATTTCTGGTATATACTCATTTCCTTTCGGTCCCCAACAAGAGACCTAAGGTCAGAAATGGCTTCATGAGATTTGACACTGATCACTTTTGTAAAAGAAAAAGATTATTATTATTATTATTATTATTATTTCCTTTGATTTCTGGTATATATTCATTTCCTTTTGGGTCCCAAACAAGAGACCTAAGGTCAGAAATGGCTTCATGAGATTTGACACTGATCACTTTTGTAAAAAAGAAAAAAAGATTATTATTATTATTATTATTTTTTGATTTCTGGTATATATTTATTTCCTTTCGGTCCCAACAAGAGACCTAAGGTCAGAAATGGCTTCATGAGATTTGACATTGATCACTTTTTGTAAAAGAAAAAGATTATTATTATTATTATTATTTCCTTTGATTTCTGGTATATATTCATTTCCTTTCGGGTCCCAACAAGAGACCTAAGGTCAGAAATGGCTTCATGAGATTTGACACTGATCACTTTTGTAAAAGAAAAAAGATTATTATTATTATTATTATTATTATTATTATTATTTCCTTTGATTTCTGGTATATACTCATTTCCTTTCGGGTCCCAACAAGAGACCTAAGGTCAGAAATGGCTTCATGAGATTTGACACTGATCACTTTTGTAAAAGAAAAAAGATTATTATTATTATTATTATTATTATTATTATTATTATTTCCTTTGATTTCTGGTATATATTCATTTCCTTTTGGGTCCCAACAAGAGACCTAAGGTCAGAAATGGCTTCATGAGATTTGACACTGATCACTTTTGTAAAAGAAAAAAGATTATTATTATTATTATTATTTCCTTTGATTTCTGGTATATATTCATTTCCTTTTTAGCAGGTCAGAAATGGCTTCATGAGGTTTGCCACATGTCTCTTCAGGATGTAGGCGATCTCGGTTTTCCATAGATTTTTATTTAGTTGTGCATTGCCATGAATTCTTTAACTAGATAGTGGATTTGTTTCCCGTCGCAATCTTCACGGTTTAGAAATTTATTTCCTACAAAGTTTGTCACTCAAAGCTAGAGAGGCCAGACTACCTTGTTATTTAAAACGTATAGTTGCGAAAAGATCAGATGGTTCCATACCTTTCGCAACAAACTAGGCTGGGATTTGAACTCCAATCGCCGTTTTCATTTTCCTCCTTTCCATTTACCTACAAAACTAAGATGTAAGGTTCAAGGTCAATTTAAATTGAGACTTTTCAGACTGGTAAATAGAAGTTGATTAGGCACGTAAAATAATATGAATACAACCGTCTCGGCATAGTAGAAAATCAAAAGAGAGGAAATGAAGGAAGAGTGTGTTGCGCCATTTTTACAAATCGGTTAATTTATGGTTCGTCTACATGTCAAGATTTATTGGCTTATTTAATGTTGACTTTTGCATGGAGCACACAGTAACTATCTCCCGTATGATCGAGTTATCAGAGGCTAAACCGGTTCCTCCATCAGGCTTTTCTGGTTAGGGGAGCAGCGAGACAAATGACAAGATTAAAAACACGACCTTTCTCATGTATAAAAGACAAAGCGAAAAATCCATGGATTATTGATTAATCCCCTAAGCCCACCCTCCTTTCTCACCTGTGTTGCTTTTTTTCTTCAAGATCATAATTAAAATCCCATGACAATATTTTGTGTTAGTATATACCATTAGGGTTGATCTTTACCACCTCTTCAGTGACACGATTTTTTTTCCGGGGGTACATCCTACACATCTCAGCAGGTCGTTGGTTCAAGTCTCTTAACTTCGCAAATCATAGAAGGTTCTAGAATAGAGCGTAAATATAAAGTGGACACTCAGATCAACATCGAAAAACGGCAATCTGTTTCATGCTTAAACGCAATCTCTAGGCTAGAAATTATGTTACAGCATTAAACCGACTATATATATATATGTGTGTGTGTGTGTGTGTGTGTGTGTGTGTATATAATAAAAAGGCTTAAACACTAATATTCCATGGAATCGTAAATACGATCCAATTCATCAGACCTACAAATTCAAAATGAAAACAGAAAAAAACACTCCGGAAGTAAAAACAGAATTTAGAGAAAGTGTAAATATGAGGAAGAGGGAGATTGAACCTTAACAGAGAGAATATTAGGAGAGGTGGTGAGAAGGGTTTTAGATAAGAGAAGAGAATGAATGTCGACGGATGTCTAATGCCTAAAGATACATTTCGTGGTGACATACACACACCATCGACAATTTAATGCTAGAATAATAGGGAGAGGAAGGGAAAGAGGAGGTAGGGGAGAGATGCGACGAAGGAAAGTAAAATTGCGTTTACTTAAAGGGCCGCTTTGTAACTGAGAAAATTTGACAAATTTAATATCGACTACAGGTTACAAATCAAATATAAATATATGAAGATAAATATAACGATTGTCTAATCCAGCAAGGACCTATATTTCTATGTTCAAAGACACATGTGAATAAACACAATAACATATACATGTATATACATCCACATAGTCGTGTACCCCCACACACACATACATACGTGTACACAGATATAAAAAATATAAAATATATAAATACCCATACATTTATATTTTTTATATGTGTGTACACATATGCGTATGTATATTTTCCACTAATATTATATATATATATATATTACAATGAATCATTCATACAAAAAGTAGATTAGTAAATTTAATGATATAAAATGTCGAAATCCCTCGCAAACAAAATTTTAAAGATGCATTAACCTACAAATCACTCTATATATGAACATTGAAGTGAATACCTTGTAAGTGTCTCTCTTTGTGTCTTTGTGTATGATAGCTTTCTTATGACCAATGAATGTACTTTGCTAAGAATTTTTTCCGAATTTTTTTCTATACCTTTTCCTATATTTATCTATACTTTTCTATATTTTCTATACTTCCTTCTGTATTTTTCTATTCTTTTTCTATACATTTTCCTATATTTTTCTATATTTTTCCTATATATTTCTATACTTTTCTATATTTTTCTATTCTTTTTCTATACCTTTTCCTATATTTTTCTATCCTTTTTTCTATTTTCTATATTCCTTCTCCATTATTATCTTAATTTTGCGAATACATCCAATAAAAGTTAACATGCAATAATGTTAAGAAACAGGCTAAATGATAAAATGCGATAATAGGGTTGAGTTTAAATATCCCCGCCAAAAGAAAAGAAAAAAAAGTAAAAATAATAACGGCAAATAATTAAACGATACAATACTTAAGAAGATTTAGGAAGATTAAGATTACCTCCTCAGTTATCCATCGAAACTGCACTCCACCGAAATAAGAAAAGAAGCCAGTCCCCACCGCGGGCCATTTAAAAGATATTTCGCGCAACGGATTGGTTGTTACAAACATCCAATCGGATGTGCGGAATATGTGGTCTTTCTTCCTCTTATTCTTTAAAAAGGCCAGAGTGGTTGTTAGCGTTTAGTATGAAGGGGGAATCAGGGGTTGATCTCCCCTGATTGGGTCGATTTGGTGATGGGGAGTATGATGTTGAAAGACCCGAAACTCCCTGATGAACCAAATCAAAACATCACTGACGACCCCCGTGGGTGCCTACTTAAAAGCGTTTTTGCGAATTATTCTTTCTACTGTTGCAACAGTGACATCCGGGAACAGATCGGATGAGGACCCAGGACTAGTCTGGTTGACAAATTGGAAAGACAATTGACGGTGTGGAGAGACAACAGAAATGTATTTCTGGGCTAGAAACCAGATTTACGCTATTCAGGAAACGCTAAAGAAACTCATGCGGATAAATAACCCCAGGGGATCCCAAGGGGAGGGGGGAGAATGGTATCCCCATTAGGCCGGATAAAACGGAAACGAACCAAGCTACTGACCTACGGACAACGAGACTGACATGCCCATGTGGAAAGAAGTGTAAAAATATGTGAGGCCTAAAAATCCATCAGGCAAAAATAAAGTGTCTGGTGCAGCCGAACCAACAGCAGCACGCAGGAATTTTTCCTGGTGAGACGCAGGAGGTGCAAGGCCGGGAAGCTCACCACAGTGCCCAGTCCCCCCAAGCAGAGGTTCAAGCAGAGCCTGACACTCCATTTCGAAGAAAGATAAAATGGCCACCAGCCAGTAACAAAACACGCCGATTTCGACGTGGACATCGGCGAGATCCTCGAAATAACATCAAGAGGTTCGGTGGATAAACGACTAGCGACAATGTCAAAAATCATCACTAGCTATGCAGCAGGGAAATTTGGATATGAGGAGCGGAAGGAAAAGAAGGATATTAGCAAAGAAAATAGGAGGGAATTAAAAATTAAACAATTTAGGTCGGAGCTAAAATCTCTTCGGAAACAATATAAAATCGCGAAACCCGAAGAAAAACAACCCTTACGGGAGCTTCGAGACCTAATTCGTTTAAAAATAAAGTCTTTACGCAGAGCAGAATGGCATAGACGAAGGAGGAAAGAAAGGGCGAAGAAACGGATGGCATTTCTCTCAAATCCATTCAATTTCAAAAAGAAGCTGTTAGGGGAAAATCGAAGTGGTCAGTTGGAGAGTACCCCTAGTGAAATCAATGCTTTCCTACAAGAAACTCTGAGTGATCCAAACAGACAGCTAGAACTTGTAGATAACACGTCCCTGATAATCCCTAATGCACCATTAACGCCTTTTGACTCGAAAGAACCAACTTGGATGGAGATTAATGAAGTCATTAAAGCAGCCAGAACAGACTCCACACCAGGTCCAAACGGAGTGCCTTACGTAGTTTACAAACGTTGTCCAAAACTCTGCCGGATGTTATGGAAGTTACTGAAAGTTATTTGGAGGAGAGGAAAAATAACTGGACAATGGAGACACTCTGAAGGTATTTGGATCCCTAAAGAGGAGGAATCCAGAAGGATAGACCAATTTAGATGCATCTCCCTGTTGAACACGGAGGGTAAAATATTTTTTAGCATCTTAAACCGACGCTTGGCAGATTTCCTCCTTAAAAATAAGTACATAGATACCTCTGTGCAAAAAGGTGGAGTACCAGGAATACCGGGATGTATGGAGCATATAGGGGTCGTATCGCAATTGTTAAAAGAAGCGAAGGCAAATAGGGGTGATATAGCAATCGTGTGGTTAGATCTTAAAAACGCCTACGGATCAATACCACATAAACTAGTGGAAGAAGCTCTCCATCGCCATTATGTACCAAGTAAAATTACTGAATTAATCGCTGATTACTATAATAACTTCCAAATGAGAACGTTATCAGGAAATACAGCGTCGGCATGGCATAAATTAGAGAAAGGCATCATAACGGGATGTACACTATCAGCGACCCTCTTCTGTCTAGCCATGAACATGTTAATTAAAGCGGCAGAAACAGAATGTAAAGGGCCGGTCACTAGATCAGGATTAAGGCAACCTCCTATAAGAGCCTACATGGATGACATGACAATAACAACTACATCCGTTATTGGCGCGAGATGGCTGCTAATGGGGATTGAAAAGCAGATCACATGGGCCCGAATGAGTTTCAACCCCGCGAAATCAAGGTCACTCGTTCTAAGGAGAGGTAAAATATTAGATAAGGAGCGATTCAGACTATCCGGGGGAAACATACCAACAATTAGGGAAAAGCCCGTAAAAAGCCTTGGAAAACGTATAGATCACTCTCTAAAAGACGCAACAGCAATCCAAGAAACAAAAGACAAACTAGAAACTTGGTTAAAGAGAGTTGACAAATCCGGCTTACCAGGCCGATTTAAAGCTTGGATTTATCAGCATGCCATTCTCCCTAAAATCTTATGGCCATTGTCTATTTACGAATTTACAACATCTCATATAGAACAATTAGAAAAAAGAATTAGCACACGACTACGAAGATGGTTAGGCCTACCGAAGAGTTTGACCAGTGCTGCTCTATACGGCAACACAAATGCTCTGCAACTTCCTTTCAGAAGTCTAGTAGAGGAATACAAAGTCACCAAAATTAGAGCAATAACGCAGTATGAGTTATCCAAAGACCCAAAGGTGGCTGGAGCAGGCATTGAAGTCTACTCAGGAAGAAAATGGAGAGCAGAGGACGCATTGCGTGTCGCTAAAGAAAGGCTCCGCGAAAAGTCCATATTAGGCGCCGTAGCTACTGGACAAGCTGGCCTAGGGTTCTTTCTTACCATCCGAGTGGACAGAGCCAAAGGTAAAGAAAAGAACCGTTTAATACAAGAAGAAGTACGCAAGGGCGAGGAGGAGAAAAGGGTGGCAAAGATGGTAGGACTACGGCAACAAGGTGCGTGGACCAATTGGGAATCCATGATTTACAGGAAAATCAAATGGTCGGATATATGGAGCAATGACATCAACATAAAGTTCCTGATCCAGACTGTATATGACACCCTTCCCAGTCCTACCAACCTCCATCGATGGTATGAAACAGAATCGCCACTATGCCATTTGTGTTCGCGTCCAGGAAGTCTAAAACATATTTTAAGTAGCTGTAAGACAGCACTAGCGGAAGGCCGGTATAGATGGAGGCATGATGAAATCCTAAAAGATATAGCAAAGTGCTAGCAGCACCAATAATTTAAACACAGATAAAAGAGCCATAGAATTTCATAGAGCTGGTGAGAAACCAAAAAAAAAAAAGCAAAAGAATATAGCAAATCCTCTGTCACTGGCAACAGACTGGGAATTAAGGGTCGACTTAAGGAAAAGATAAAATTCCAGGACCACATCGTGCAAACATCTTTACGCCCAGATTTAGTATTCTTATCAAATAGCATTAAGAAAGTAATAATGTGGGAACTGACAGTGCTTTGGGAAGAGCATGCAGAAGAAGCCCACGAACGGAAGATGTTAAAATATGACGAACTAATAGCGAGCTGCAAAAACAACGGGTGGAAATCAAGCTGTTTGCCAATCGAAGTGGATGTAAGGGGTTTTGCTGCAAGGTCCCTATGCAAAGCTCTAACGGACATTGGCGTAGTAGGTGCTAACAGAAGAAAAGCGATCCAGACCATAACTAATACAGCAGAAAGGACAGCAAAATGGTTATGGATTAAGCGTGATAGCCATTGGACATCAATGTAACAATCATCAAGCCGGGCAAATTTGTAAATATTATTAATATAATTGCAACATGGCAATATTGTAAACATTTTTATTAATTTTTTTTATTTTATTTTATTTTATTTTTTATTTTACTTATTTATTTTATTTTTTTTTTTTGAGTATGTGTGTAAATATACGAATTGATATTTACAAGTACAGCCAAAGACTATATCTCGCCAATTTGTAAATTGTGCTATTAGTAAATATGTTGTTTTTTTTATGTTAAACCCATGTTATACGCGGTACTTTTGAAGTTACTTTTTAAGTTACTTTTTAAGTTACTATTTAACTTTTTAGTGGTTTCGGCGCGACACATTTCTGAAGACATTGTCCATTATTCTTTTTTTTTTTTTTATTCGAACGTAAGACCTTTTTTTTTTTTTTTAAGACCTTTTTTGTTTTTTTTTTTATTCGAACGTAAGACCTTTTTTTCTTTTTCAATTTATTTTTTAAGACATTTGGTCTTTTTTTTTCGAAACGTAAGATATAAGATTTTTGTTTTTTTCAATTTCACATTTATACGAACATTTCGCATTTTTATATTTTAAATCGGAATCATAACCACGTATATAGTGTATTTATAGTGTTTTTTCTCTCGATCATTACCATATAAATATTTGTTTGTATATTATTTTTATTTTATTAGTTTAATTGTCAGCGGTTTTAAGCGATACATATATATAAATATAATATGAAGCTTCGTTAATACTTGATATACTTCAAGATCATTTCGTCGTCTATTATATTTAACGACTTCAAATTTGTATATAGTTTAAATCAATATTAAGGAATATTATAGTGCTTACTGTACAATTTTTATTTTATTTTATTTTATTTTTTAATTTCATTTTTGTAAATGAGAAATATATATATATATATATATATATATATATATATATATATATATATATATATATATATATATTATTATGTTTATGGACAATTATTATCTTAATTTTGCGAATACATCCAATAAAAGTTAACATGCAATAATGTTAAGAAACAGTCTAAACGATAAAATGTGATAATAGGGTTGAGTTTAAGTATCCCTGCCAAAAGAAAAAAAAAGTACAAATAAAATAAAAACGGCAAAGAATTAAATCATACAATACTTAAGGAGAAGATTTAGGAAGATTAAGATTACCTCCTCGGTTATCCATCGAAACTGCAATCCACCGAAATAAGAAAAGAAGCCAGTCCCCACCGCGGGCCATTTCAAAGATATTTCGCGCAACGGATTGGTTGTTACAAACATCCAATCGGATGTGCGGAATATGTGGTCTTTCTTCCTCTTATTCTTTAAAAAGGCCAGGGTAGCTGTTAGCGTTTATTTGGAAGGGGGAATCAGGGGTTGATCTCCCCTGATTGGGTATGATTTAAAAGGAAACTCCCTGATGGACGGGTATGATGTTGAAAAAACGAAATTTGATGAATTTTTCTATATTTTCTATACTTTTTACTATATTTTCTATACTTTTTCTATACTTTTTCTAAAATTTTCTATATTTTCCTATATTTTTAACTATATTTTTCTATACTTTCTATATTTTTCTATTCTTTTTCTATAACTTTTCCTATATTTTTTTATTCTTTTCGATAATATTCTATACTTCTTCTATACTTTTTCGTATATTTTCTATACTTTTTTATATTTCTATACACTCTTCTATATTTTTCTATATATTTTCTATAATTTTCTATACTTTTATTCATATTTTTCTGTTCTTTTTCAATATTTTCTATTCTTTTTTATACCTTTTCCTATATTTTTCTATTGTTTTTCTATACTTTTTCCTATATTTTTCTATACTTTTTCCTATATTTTTCTATACTTTTTCCTATATTTTTCTATACTTTTTTAATATTTTTCTATTCTTTTTCTATAACTTTTCCTATATTTTTCTATACTTTTTGCTATATTTTTCTCTACTTTTTCTATATTTTCTATACTTCCTTCTGTATTTTTCTATACATTTTCCTTCTTTCCAGTACTTATTTAAATTATCAAACGTCTGAAGCAATTATCAATGAATTTAACCTTTTTGTGCTGTGTCGGTTTCATCATTTTTCTTAAATATCGCGTCTTCACGTGTCAGAGTTCGTTATATTTCGCGATCGCAAATCCCATAATCGATCAAGGCCGTCTGGGCACCGCATGTACAAAGTAGAAATTGTATTTATTGGGCAAGATAGCCTAAGCTCAACGCTCTATAGGTTGATTTGAATTCAGAGTATTCCTTCTCTTAAATCGGTTGCTACCCAGTCGGTCCTGCTATTTACACATAGCGGGTGGTAGAAGAAGAGGATCCATATATTCTTCAAGTGTATTAGCATGTAAATGAATGAATTTGAATTCCTCAACTCAAACTGCTATCCATTACTCCACCGTGCCCACATTCGTTACATTTACTTAAACGAAACACCCGTAAGAAATGTATGATTCTATCTGCCTAAAAGCTTGATTGCTTAAACTACATCCATAGCGAAAAAAGTCTTCTAATTTTCGAGCACGATGTATGTTTATTTGGTTTGGTTTGGTTTGTTTTGTTTTACGGCATATCAATCTCAGTGGGTTATTTAATGCCGACAAGATTTTTAGGATAGGGTCGTATGAATAGAATGTGTATTCTTTATAAAAATCAGTTTGGTTTGGTTTTGTTTTACGGCTTATCAACCTCAATGGGTTATTTAATGCCGACAAGATTTTCAGGATAGATTCGTATGAATAGAATATGTATTCTTTGGTTTAGATTGGTTTGGTTTATTTTCTTTTACGGCATATCAACCTCAATGGGTTATTTAATGCCGACAACATTTTTATGATAGATTCGTATGAATAGAATATGTATTCTTTGGTTTAGATTGGTTTGGTTTACTTTCTTTTACGGCATATCAACGTCAATGGGTTATTTAATGCCGACAACATTTTTAGGATGGATTCGTATGAATAGAATATGTATTCTTTGGTTTAGATTGGTTTGGTTTATTTTGTTTTACGGCATATAAACCTCAATGGGTTATTTAATGCCGACAACATTTTCAGGCTAGATTCGTATGAATAGAATATGTATTCTTTGGTTTAGATTGGTTTGGTTTATTTTGTTTTACGGCATATCAACCTCAATGAGTTATTTAATGCCGACAACATTTTTAGGATAGATTCGTATGAATAGAATATGTATTCTTTGGTTTAGATTGGTTTGGTTTATTTTGTTTAACGGCATATCAACCTCAATGGGTTATTTAATGCCGACAACATTTTTAGGATAGATTCGTATGAATAGAATATGTATTCTTTGGTTTAGATTGGTTTGGTTTACTTTCTTTTACGGCATATCAACGTCAATGGGTTATTTAATGCCGACAACATTTTTAGGATGGATTCGTATGAATAGAATATGTATTCTTTGGTTTAGATTGGTTTGGTTTATTTTGTTTTACGGCATATCAACCTCAATGGGTTATTTAATGCCGACAACATTTTCAGGCTAGATTCGTATGAATAGAATATGTATTCTTTGGTTTAGATTGGTTTGGTTTATTTTGTTTTACGGCATATAAACCTCAATGGGTTATTTAATGCCGACAACATTTTTAGGATAGATTCGTATGAATAGAATATGTATTCTTTGGTTTAGATTGGTTTGGTTTATTTTGTTTTACGGCATATCAACCTCAATGGGTTATTTAATGCCGACAACATTTTAGGATAGATTCGTATGAATAGAATATGTATTCTTTGGTTTAGATTGGTTTGGTTTATTTTGTTTTACGGCATATAAACCTCAATGGGTTATTTAATGCCGACAACATTTTCAGGCTAGATTCGTATGAATAGAATATGTATTCTTTGGTTTAGATTGGTTTGGTTTATTTTTTTTTTACGGCATATCAAACTCAATGGGTTATTTAATGCCGACAACATTTTTAGGATAGATTCGTATGAATAGAATATGTATTCTTTGGTTTAGATTGGTTTGGTTTATTTTGTTTTACGGCATATAAACCTCAATGGGTTATTTAATGCCGACAACATTTTCAGGCTAGATTCGTATGAATAGAATATGTATTCTTTGGTTTAGATTGGTTTGGTTTATTTTGTTTTACGGCATATCAAACTCAATGGGTTATTTAATGCCGACAACATTTTTAGGATAGATTCGTATGAATAGAATATGTATTCTTTGGTTTAGATTGGTTTGGTTTATTTTGTTTTACGGCATATAAACCTCAATGCGTTATTTAATGCCGACAACATTTTCAGGCTAGATTCGTATGAATAGAATATGTATTCTTTGGTTTAGATTGGTTTGGTTTATTTTGTTTTACGACATATCAACCTCAATGGGTTATTTAATGCCGACAACATTTTTAGGATAGATTCGTATGAATAGAATATGTATTCTTTGGTTTAGATTGGTTTGGTTTATTTTGTTTTACGGCATATCAACCTCAATGGGTTATTTAATGCCGACAACATTTTTAGGATAGATTCGTATGAATAGAATATGTATTCTTTGGTTTAGATTGGTTTGGTTTATTTTTTTTTACGGCATATCAACCTCAATGGGTTATTTAATGCCGACAACATTTTTAGGATAGATTCGTATGAATAGAATATGTATTCTTTGGTTTAGATTGGTTTGGTTTATTTTGTTTTACGGCATATAAACCTCAATGGGTTAATTAATGCCGACAACATTTTTAGGATAGATTCGTATGAATAGAATATGTATTCTTTGGTTTAGATTGGTTTGGTTTATTTTGTTTTACGGCATATAAACCTCAATGGGTTATTTAATGCCGACAACATTTTCAGGCTAGATTCGTATGAATAGAATATGTATTCTTTGGTTAAGATTGGTTTGGTTTATTTTGTTTTACGGCATATCAACCTCAATGGGTTATTTAATGCCGACAACATTTTTAAGATAGATTCGTATGAATAGAATATGTATTCTTTGGTTTAGATTGGTTTGGTTTATTTTGTTTTACGGCATATAAACCTCAATGCGTTATTTAATGCCGACAACATTTTCAGGCTAGATTCGTATGAATAGAATATGTATTCTTTGGTTTAGATTGGTTTGGTTTATTTTGTTTTACGACATATCAACCTCAATGGGTTATTTAATGCCGACAACATTTTTAGGATAGATTCGTATGAATAGAATATGTATTCTTTGGTTTAGATTGGTTTGGTTTATTTTGTTTTACGGCATATCAACCTCAATGGGTTATTTAATGCCGACAACATTTTTAGGATAGATTCGTATGAATAGATTATGTATTCTTTGGTTTAGATTGGTTTGGTTTATTTTCTTTTACGGCATATCAACCTCAATGGGTTATTTAATGCCGACAACATTTTTAGGATAGATTCGTATAAATAGAATATGTATTCTTTAGTTTAGATTGGTTTGGTTTATTTTCTTTTACAGCATATCAACCTCAATGGGTTGTTTAATGCCGACAACATTTTTAGGATAGATTCGTATGAATAGAATATGTATTCTTTGGTTTAGATTGGTTTGGTTTATTTTGTTTTACGGCATATCAACCTCAATGGGTTATTTAATGCCGACAACATTTTTAGGATAGATTCGTATGAATAGAATATGTATTCTTTGGTTTAGATTGGTTTGGTTTATTTTCTTTTACAGCATATCAACCTCAATGGGTTATTTAATGCCGACAACATTTTTAGGACAGATTCGTATGAATAGAATATATATTCTTTGGTTTAGATTGGTTTGGTTTATTTTCTTTTACGGCATATCAACCTGAATGGGTTATTTAATGCTAACAAAATTTCTTTCGTTTTTTTTTCAAAAATGTATAGCTGTTATTTTTTTCAAAAATGCATCGCTGGTATTATTTTTTTCAAAAAATGTATAGCTGGTAATAATTTTTTTCAAAAATATATAGTTTGGTTTGTTTTGTTTTGTGGCATATTCACCTCAATGGGTTATTTAATGATGACAAGAATTTTTTTGTTAGTAACATTTATTGCTTATACTATTTTTTTTTTACAAAGTATTTCTGTTATTAAAATCTATTTTTACACTTTCATAGTCAGGTTCTGGGCTCAACTATTCGCCCATAGTAGGGACCCGAACAGGTGCTACCACCCCGGGTCAGGGTGGACCTGAGAACACCAGCAATTAAGAGGTGATTCCACACTCCTCAAAACCTCCTGGCCAGAGACCTTGCTGTCGGATGTAGTTTATCGTCTTACCCAGGACGCGGATGCAGTTTATCGTCTTACCCAGGACGGAGCGCACGATGTAGGTGACAGCATCGCAAGTAACATTGTCGAGAAAAAGTCCCATGTCGTCGAAGATGAGGCGGATTAAACGATAAATACCCGGCTTAGTGTTAATCAGAACGTTAACAGGAAATACTTTACGAGGTTTCGACAATTCCCAGTATTTTTTCTTTCTTTCTTTGCATCGATCGGGCATGATCATGATCGCAAAAAAAATACGAAGTCAGTATTTCTTCTAATATAGACATTCCTGGAACCACAGCAGGTAGAAGGTGGTAATCAAATTACTTAAGTTCAACAACGTTCAAAAGGATTTTCCACCAGAAACATGGCGTTTGCTTTTGACTTCCGGTTGGTCTATCGATATGACCTAAGCTCTAAAATCTGAAGTTTCTATTGTACTTTGGCTTCCTTGAATTTCCAAAACCTTATGGTAACATTGATTCTTATGACATATACAGATTATCGGGAGAGCCTCTCAGTCATGGTACTACATCTGTACTTAGATAGATAGATAGATAGATAGAAAGAGGCCGAGATAGATAGATAGATAGATAGATAGATAGATAGATAGATAGATAGATATGCTCAGAGAGCCAGATAAATATGAACAAACTCAGATAGATAGATATAAACAGACCAAGGTAGATAGATAGATAGATAGAAAGAGGCCGAGATAGAGAGATATGCTCAGAGAGCCAGATAAATATGAACATACTCAGATATATATGAACAAACTCAGATAGATAGATATAAACAGACCAAGATAGATAGATAGATAGAAAGAAAGAGGCCGACATAGATACATAGAAAGAAAGAAAGAAAGAAAGAAAGAAAGAGGCCGAGATAGTTAAATAGATAGATGGATATGCTCAGATAAATATGAACATACTCAGATAGATATGAACAAACTCAGATAGATAGATAGATAGATAGATAGATAGATATAAATAGACCAAGATAGATAGATAGATAGATAGATAGATAGATAGATAGATAGATAGATATGAAAAGACCGAGATAGATAAATAGGAAGCAAGGTTTAAACAGAGATATAACCAGTCACAAATTCATTAGTCAGCCATTACAATTCCATTAACCCTCAAGTCTTAATATTCTGCAATGGCATCGATGATGTCATTGTCTAAAACAGTTTCAGCAGACACATTCATTGGTCGTCTCTTTCAAACAAAAACATTCTCTTCTTTACTCCTTTTATACTTAGCTTCTCTACTTCTTCTCTCATATTACAGATGGAATTTAAATTAAGTGCAAACTCCCCGCACCGACTCCTGCCTCACCCAAATTCATAGACTGCAAGCGCCATGAGAATGAACCAATCTACAATTGGCGAAACGTTCAATCGATAAGGAACGCATTCAAAATCCTCTATTACCCGGCAACGCGGACATTTCGATCAAGGAGTGGCTGCTTTATTTTCACTGTCAATACGTAGAAATGGTAAAATCCCAAAGTGACAATAGAGACGCCATGAGACAAAAAAAAAAACAAAAACAACTAAATAATAGCGATATGATTATTTTATGAAATGAATTTGCACACTATTAGAAATTGTTGACTCTTTTTTATGGGGGTCATTAATCAACAAGTCTGTTTCATATTCCAACACTCCTCTAAATAATTTTTTCTATTTCATTTGTTCGAATTGTTTTTTGTTTTTTTATTATTCCTGCAGCATCTGGTGGTTTTAATCGGGGATCAAGTGGCAGCAGGTTCGCGCTATACCCCCAGCACCCAACTCAGTATTTTGTTGTTTCTAGAATTGAGGCTTTCGGTCAATTTAGAAACCGTTCAAAGTGTTTTTCTACCAGAAAAATGCTGTTTGCTTTTGTTTTCCTATCGGTTTATCTATCGATATGTCTGTAACCAATCAAACGCTGTTTAACCTCCAAAATCTGAAGCTTTTATTGTACCGTGACATCTCTGAATTTTCAAAACTATATGGTAACATAGATTTTTATGTCATATACATGTTATTGGGAGAGCCGCTCAGGCAAGGTACAACTTCTGTATTTTTATAGATAGATACATAGATAGATATGGACAGACTAAGATAGATAGATAGATATGAAAAGAGATAATTAGATAGATAGATATGAAAAGGGATAGATAGATAGATAGATAGATGTTGAAGCTTGGATAAGCATGGAATAATAATAATACAACACACAATGTACGTAAACAAAATGTATTGAAACAAGGAAAAGGTACACAATATTTACAGTTAGTTTTGGTATATTCTTGGGAAGACTGTTCCTGTAGAATGGGTTGACTTAGTCGCAGTCGGGCAGAGTATCTGGATTGGATCTCTTCTTACTTCCTCCCCCGTCTTCCCGGTACCAACCCATATTTATATGGTCGGTACTCCACTATGTAAATTAGGTGGATCGTACCACAATAGATGAAATGATTTTGCAGAACATTGGAAAATTACTGACCTTTTCTCCGTAGATCATTAATCACAAAGTCTGTTTCATATTCCAATACTCCTCAAAATAATCTTTATATTTGATTTGTTCGAATTGTTTTTTTTTTTTGTTTTTTTTGTTTTTTGTTTTTTTCATTCCAACAGTATCTAGTGGTTTCAATAAGGGATCAAGTGGCAGCAAGTTTGCTCTATACTCCCAACACCCTACTCTGTATTTTGATGTTTCTAGAGTTGCCGTTTTTGATTGGTTTCAATGAATTCTCGGCTTTCTAATTCTCCTAAAATCTTTCCAGAATTCTTCTGGACTTTTTCGAATGCCTCAAATATGATCGGCACAACTGTCGTCTTCATCATCAACATATTGTTGCAGTTCTCACGAAGGGTGCGATATATTTGCCCATCTTTTCGCTCTTTCTTTACTCCTGTGTATGACGATAAACTACATCCGGCAGCAAGACCTCTGATCGAGAAATGGGAAGTTTTGTGGAGCGCAAAACCACTGCATAATCGTTGACACGGGGAAGTAGCACCTGTTAGGGTCCCAGGTAGGGGCAAATAGTGGCCCTCACCAAAATTTGTCATATTTCTCATATAGTGACCCTCACTATACTTTGTCATATTTGTCAAAAATACTCCAAAAATATGAAAGTACATTTTTTATAGTAAAAGTACCAGCAATACAATTTTATATAAAATATTACCAATAATAGACACATACTAACAGTTGTAACGACATCATCGAAATCCGTTTAAGAGTGCCCTTTGCCATGATGATGTTGCTACATGCCTTACTTCTTGCCTATCTCACACTGCGGATTTTTTTCCAAGATCTATACTAAACAGTAAATCTGTTACGAAAAAGGAACTAAACAAAATGATACCGAACAACCAACTTGAAAGAACATGAGAGTAATCCATATATTCGACAATTTCTTAAATCAGATTGTATTCCAAAGTATAATTTCAACAAAACACACATCAACACCTCAAGTAATTACGTCCCCACAAAAGATGCGTATCATCTACCATGTATTCAATTGCGAAAGCAGAATAACATATATCATATTTTTATTACTTCAAAGCTCCCAAGAAAGATAAATTTCAGCATTAAATGACCCATAAGGAGTTGATATGCCGTTAAACAGACAAATCAATTGTTTTGTTTTAATTTATGCTCTAGTCTATCAGCAAATCCATATCTACTATCTGACAGGTTTTCTCTTCTTTATACACGATCAATAGATTTGGTTTCATGGTCTGGATTGGATTATCCATTTGAATATGAAAAATCTTGCCTATTTTAGACAAGTTCTAATTTTCGCATGGCAACCGTTTGAATAGTTGTCAGTGGACCACATTTACCAGCCAGTCATATTTGTATTTGAAATATAACTCTTCAGATGTCCTCAGCGCAACCATGATCATATTATTATTATTATTATTATTATTAATCAGCTAGATATTACCACTATAAGGAAGTGACGGTGTGGTAAAATATAAAAATTCCTATAGAGCCACGTTGGCACCCAGTATCTCTATTTATAAAAGGCAGGATGTGTGTGTGTGTGTGTGTGCGTAACGAGTGCACGCCAGCAATTTTCGACGGATTTGCACCAAAATTTATATGCACA
This sequence comes from Acanthosepion pharaonis, assembly GCA_903632075.3. Classification (NCBI taxonomy): domain Eukaryota; kingdom Metazoa; phylum Mollusca; class Cephalopoda; order Sepiida; family Sepiidae; genus Acanthosepion; species Acanthosepion pharaonis. The sequence goes on from CAHIKZ030005475.1 coordinate 1,271,420, forward strand.
TGCTCCAAGTTAGCGGGAAGGCCAAGACCGACGTTGCATTTCCCAACTCCCATCGATAGTGGAAATAATCGATTATTTCATGCTTCTACAGCAGTTTTCATGTCATCTGCGGCCATTTTCTACTGGCCGGAGTGAGAGTCTTTCGCTGGCTGCCACAAATAGGCCGGAAGATTCTATTGGCCAGCGTAAGAGCCAACAGCTGACTGACATGAATGTTAACTAGCATGCTAGCATGCAAAAAAAAAATCGATAGCTGCATTCGTCACGTGGGAAAAATTTAAATCTTTATGGCACTTTACTCCAATTGGGTCATTCCTTCAACGTTGATTCTGATTCCGCAGAACTGGGTTGGGTGTGAAAAAGTATTTGTTGTTAACATTCTTTTTTCATTCGGTTTTTCCAGTTACGAGTCCTTTTTTTTAAAGCTGGTCGTTTTGTGTTCATTTTGTTTAGTTCTTTTTCCGTAACAGATTTAATGTTTAGTATAGAGCTTAGAAAAATTCACAGTGTAAGATAGGCAAGAAGTAAGGCATGTAGCAACATCAGCACAGCAAATGGCACTCCTTTAAAGACAAGGAAGGGCAAAAATATTTTTAAGTCAAGTGATAGCGATTGCTGTATGAGATGTACGATTTTTTTGAACCAAGCACGGGCAACGCCGACACATACTGCTAGTATATATATATATATATATATATATATATATATATATATATATATATATATATATATATATATATATGAAATGGACTAAGTCCGACAATTATTTAGATATATTTTCTGTTTATAGATATATATATATATATCAAGCACGGGCAACGCCGGGCCATGCTGCTAGTTTCGAGATATTTCTTCTTGAAGATTTTACATCAGTAACAACTGATAGTTTACCGTGGGGCTTGATTGAAAGCAAGTCTCCTTAATATTTTAGCCATTGATATTTTCAGAATCATTCCAAGTGCTCAAATAATGACTGATACTACTGTCACTTTATTATTAAAGAGTGAGTCATTCTTCCTATACGCTAGTGAATGCTGGACAATCTCCTCACAGATTATAAAGAAAGATGATGCAACAGAAA
>CAHIKZ030005475.1:1277500-1360000 GCA_903632075.3 Acanthosepion pharaonis
CATGAAGTAACCCGTTGAGGTTGATATGCCGTAAAACAAACCAAACCAAACAAGTAAGATTATTGGAGAGTCTGTAGCGAGCGAACGTATGTTCTTGGACTGCTAACAAGTAAAGAGTGAAGAGATACTTCCCATGTACTCAGGGAAATAGAAAAACTTGTAAAAGCATCGAGAAGGAACAAGAAGAATACACGAAGAGGTTGCTTATTGTAAATAAATATGTATTCTTCATTGCATTTTTGTAAATAAATGTCCTTTTGGCTGACATGTAAAATTACTGATGTGAAAAGTCATGTATGCGTCATGTTATTGAGAAATAAAAGACACAATCGATTCGTATACCGTTTTATTGATAACATGATCGATTTTAAAATAGCAAATAAAAAAAATTTGTTCGATATTTGAACTGGACAGATAGGTTCGATCTTTACCAAAACGAATGGGACTGAATTAATCATAATCTGCAAAAATGGGAAATAAATTTACTCAAGGCGTTCAAGTATGTTTATCGCGATATAGACGATATCGATTATATAATCCAATTTCTGACATATTCAATCAAATCATTTTCAGACGGAAAGATGACATTGCTACCAAGGCTACCGGGACGATTTTAGGAGGTTTTTCAGCCCCTTACAAACATCTGTAAATATTGTTTCTTATTTTGATTAGTTGATTTTGTTCAACGGCATGTCAACATCTCTATGGGTTATTTAATGCTGAAATGTAAATAGTTTGTACACAATTATTTCTTTTTAGATAATAATGGTTTTAGTGATACGTCTTACAAATTAACCCATAGCTTGAGGGAGAAGAGGTGGATTCATGCCTTTCCCAAGGGTATTAGCGTTTAAGTGAATATAACAAACCCGACTGGAATTGGAACACGGTTCTCCCAATTCTGAGCCATTACACCACCCGCACATCCAAGATTACAGCGCCTGACATTCCAAAGCGGTCACCGACTAGGCTCGATGTTGTTTAACTTCGGCGATCTTACGATTTTGAAGTTGATGTGGCCGTAAGCCTACAGGAAGAGGATATTGAAAGAGAAGTTAAAAGCATGTGAAGAAATGCCGTTTCACGGAGCGTATGTGTGGAAAAGCAAAGGCTTTTAAGATATTGTGAACCGTGGGTTGGGTCGATGAAAAACGATCTGAACAAGAGACCGGAAGCTGGCGCGTCGCCGCCCACGACCAAGCCTTGAACCTACACGGAAGATCATCTATCGACTAATGGATTTGGACAATAGCAGACTGTGTGTCATTGGGGTGGTAAATCTCAACGAGCGTCCAAGGAATGAATGCGTAGCAAAAACAAGCGATGCCACAAAAAAGAATTGGTGTGGACTTAAAACTGACGGGAAATGGAATCACCACAAGCCAAAGGTGATCGAAAACGACCATCTTATAGGATTTCAACATCCAAGTAGACCGCATCCTTAAAGCCAGTGAACCAATCATCATTGTCGTTAAAAAAACGAATGCTTCCTAATTGATATAACTGATCATGTTGACAATAATATCAAAATGCAAAAAATTGACAAAAGCTTAAAAAGTACGACTTCCAACTTGGGGTTGCCAGATTGTTGGTCGTTCAAGCCATTATTGTCTCACCCAGATAATTGGGGTGTTCGGGTCTATATCACTGGACCTAAAGACCTACATTAAGAAAATATGAATAACACTTATTGTCGCATTGCTTCAGAAGTCTCCGTTGCTTTCTGTGAAAGGCGATATCTACATGATGGGAAATACCCATAATGCAAGAGTGAAACTGAAAACCGCGTGGAAGAAATAATAATATTTTTTTTTCTTTTGCAAAACTGATCAGTGTTAAATGCCATGAAGCTATTTCTGATTCTAGATCTCTGGTTGGGACCCAGAAGGAAATGTTTGTACAAAAGAAATCCAAGGAAATAATAATAATAATAATAATTTTTTTCTTTTGCAAAACTGATCAGTGTTAAATGTCATGATGCTATTTCTGATTCTAGATCTCTGGTTGGGACCCGGAAGGAAATGTGTGTAAAAAAAAGAAATCCAAGAAAAATAATAATAATAATAATAATAATAATAATTTTTTTCTTTTGCAAAACTGATCAGTGTTAAATGTCATGATGCTTTTTCTGATTCTAGATCTCTGGTTGGGACCCGGAAGGAAATGTGTGTACAAAAGAAATCCAAGGAAATAATAATAATAATAATAATAATAATAATTTTTTTCTTTTGCAAAACTGACCAGTGTTAAATGTCATGATGCTATTTCTGATTCTAGATCTCTGGTTGGGACCCGGAAGGAAATGTGTGTACAAAAGAAATCCAAGGAAATAATAATAATAATAATAATAATAATAATAATTTTTTTCTTTTGCAAAACTGATCAGTGTTAAAAGTCATGAAGCTATTTCTGATTCTAGAAATAATAATAATAATAATAATAATAATAATAATAATAATAATAGCCTATGTAGAAAGCATGGACTTCAAGTCAACAAGAAATGGCACCGTCACAAATCAGAGGCGATCGAAAACAACCAAGTCAAGATTTTAACTGATTTCAACATCCAACCGACTACATCCCTGAGGCCAGCAAACTAGACATCACCGTCGTCAAAAAGCAAAAACAAAAAGCTTCCTCATCGATTTGATTGTTCTTGCTGACCCTAATATCACCCCCCCCGCCCCAAATTGCAAAGCTTTAAAAGTATAACGACCTCCTGACTGAGGTCTCCAGAATGTGTATTTTCTCAGCTTCTATTGTCCGTCAGTTATAAGTGGGACGTTGGGGTCTATGCCAATGACAAAAAATTGGAAAGCTTAAAAAGTTCTGAGGATGCCAGAATATGGGTCGTTCAAACCAGTATTGCACACCCGCCCAGTTGCTATTGTGGTGTTAGGGATCTATACCTCTGAACCTAATGAACTACATTAAGAAAATCGGAATAAAACTTAGTGTCCCGTCGCTTCAGAAGTCTGCGTTGCCTGTCTCTTCAAGTATTCCGTGAAAGGCGCTATCTGCATGATGTCGTACGATCCATATATACATATATGTCCATAATGTAAGATTGAAATTCAAAACTGCGAGGAAGAAGAAGAATATGTATAAATAATTGTAAATAGGATCTTCTTTTCTAATAGACTACTCAAAAGAAATATCAACAGATACTACTGCATGATCCGAATTTCGAAGAGGACAGAGTTGTGTGGCTCAACAACAGCTAGAAGAGGAGGTAAGAAAAAATCAAGTAAAGAAGCATGATGATCAAATTTATTAGGGAAACAAGTACGGTACTCGACTATTTGACTTAGAGGAAGAGCAACTGAAAAATTTAAAGTCTGAATACCGGCAACATCAGTAAGAGTAACATTAGTAACAGTAACATTAGTAACCGTAACATTATACCTAATGCTAATTGAAGTGACTAAAATTAAAATCACCAAACACAAAAATGCTTGTGGATGGATGTATAAAGAGCCATTTTTCTATATAGTCTATTACAGTCTTGAAAAGAAGGAGAACGATGAAGGAAAAAGAGGTAGTTAACAGAGTACATTAACGAAAGTCGAAATCGCATGAAAGAATCATCAGGGAACTCAAGAGACAATTCTCTTGCCATTTCCCGGATATAAATGCCGATACATTGTTTATCTATTCTAGAATCTTTTCGACAAATGGGAAGATAGCCAGGAATAGAGAAGTCATTGGTATCAATAGAAGAATTTAAATTCGTTTGGCAAAATCCAAAGATATCCGGAAAACGTTTCAAGAGAATATTATTATACACTAAAGATATTGGAATCCATTCCCCGAATATTGCATAAAGAATGGCTGAGGGTTGTAGGTGATTTTTTTGTTTACTGTTTTAATCATATTTCTTTTCATTGTATCCGTCATGAGAAAATTGTATTATGAAGAAAAACGCCAGCATAATCATTACTATCTATCATCAATGACAATAAAAACTAAGTCTAAATCATAATGTAGCATAAGTGTTACCGATCGGAAATGCATGCAGGATACCTACCCATGCGTCGCCTGGCACTACAGATATCCAAATGTTTATCAGAAAACCTCTCTAAATCGCTACTAAATAGTTCGGGATTCTTATTATCTGTCATATGAAACCCCCAGAGAACTGCCAAGCCGAGACCCTCATAACGTAAAGTTACAACCACTGATCAGTCAGATCACCAAAAAGTTAAGATAGTTAAATTGCTCGGGTTATAAAAACCAGTAAACCATTTTCTAAACAGGAAACAATTAATAATCTTGACATGAGAAAAGTAAAGTTAGTAGGGAAGAACTAACACTGAGTAAATAATTATAAACTCCCTAAACATTTATACAAAAAATACTCATAAAAATGAGAAAGAGTTAAGACATGGGAGTAACAAAATGAGTATTATTTATTATCTGTTTGATATGTCGTGCTGGAGACTCAAGAATACTGAGTAATATGGATTGAAATCTGATAATATAAAGGTTAAGCAAAATGTACACAGTCTTTTTCATAAGTTTTCTTATTATATATGTGTGTAATGAGTGTCCAAAATATTTAGTTTAAAAAATACAAGTGCCTCTGAGTTTGCTTATCTCGAATTTTTGATGAGAGCTAAATGTTACTCTTATGGCCTGAAAAAGAGATGAAATTTTGACTGACGAAAGTGTTAACGACCTGTCCATGTGAACTGCTTCTCTCATAGTGAGAATGTCACGTGTTTGTGTGTGTAGAGAAAAGTGGGGTCAATTCTCTTGGTTTAGAATGAATGAATTAATGATAATTATAGTTGTTATATTTTATTTTATTATAATTTTTTTTGATACTACAATTAATTTTTATTTATTTATGTTTTATGAACCATTTTCAAGCACGAACTGTTTTTTATAATAATTTTTATTTTATTTTATTTTATCAACTGTTAGATTATTTTGTGTATAGACGTTCAAAAAGGAAATACTTTGAATTACCTCCCTTGATTGAATACCCTATTATAAGAATAATATGATAATTCAATAACTCAATACATATAGAAGGAGTGCTACCGGACGATAGGCGAGCCTCTTTACTCCTATTAACCTGTTCACAGCACAGAAGGGTGAGTGTTCTTTTCCAGACACCACCTCTAAGATGGTTGCCGAATAAGGCACCAGACACATTTCAAGTAAATTGGGAATTACTGGATTATTAATATCTCACTAGAGGATATCCACGACTTGAAATCGCATCAATATTAACGTAAAATTAGACCCACACAATCAACTTAAAATTAATTAAAAAAATTGTGTATAAATATGAAAAGAATATTTATATGGAGTAAATAAAATAATATAAGGTTATTGTCAATAGACCATTTTAACTGCATTATTTACATTATTCAAACTGTTATCATATTCATTGCCATATTCAGAAGGTTTCGGTCAGTGTACGCTCCGGCATTCTTCAGTTGATTGGAATTTTGAACCGAACCTTTGGTTTCGTCCACGCCTCATTTATTTTCCTTGAAGTCCACTATCCAAGTTTTTGGTTCACGACTGCTGTGACCTGATACTGAACTCACAACTAAGTGGGTCTAGTCGCTGAATCTAATCAACGTTTTTGTCCACTCGTCTATGTGTCCTTGAGGACAACTGCGAATGAATTTTTGGCCCAGTTAATAAAGACGTTGGTTAGATCCAGTGACTAAAACCAAAAAGTTGTGAGTTCAATACAAGGCCACAGCAGTAGCGAAACAAAAACATGGAGGGTTGAGTTAAAAGGAAATAACTGAGACATCCGGAAGAGGCATGGCACTTGGAACTAGAACTAAATTAAGGTTTCGGTTCAAAATTCCAACAGGGGAACTTTAAATAAAGGTTTCGGTCCGAATAAAAATAATCCAACATCATAAACCTCATTTATGAATAAAGATATGGATAAAAGTCCGAATAATGTAAATAATGCAAGTAATCATAATACCTCATCTCAGAGATATAGAGGCCGAAATGTTGTGAATATGGCAATGAATATGAGGATAACGGTCCGAATAATGTAAATAATGCAAGTAATCATAATACCTCATATCAAAGATATAGAGGCCGAAATGTTGTGAATATGGCAATAAATATATAGATAAAAGTCCGAATAAAGTAAATAATGCAAGTAATCATAATACCTCATCTCAGAGATATAGATCATTTTAGTTATTGTTGTTAAATAGTTTTGATATTAACAGTGAAAACATTAGTCAAAAATACAGAAGGCGAAATAGTCATGAGGACGAAGCTAAATTCGTACATACACTGTTACTGGATAACATTTTATTTATTGTTTGTTTATTTGTAGACAGCCCAAAGGTTTCCGGCAACGTTCCAAAGTTATCTTTCAAATACGTTGCCTTATAAGATTCTGGTAACAGAAAATAGATAATACATTCAAGGAAGATATTTAAACGTGCATTCATAATCTACATTAGAGAGTATTAATTCTTCCTAAAAATAATTTTGTTCATTTGTGAATAAATCCTGAAAATTTCATTAAAACTCGTCAATGATTTGATTTTTGCAAGAATTACCAAAACAATGTGTTTTTAACGCCAAAAAACCGGTAAAGATGTGTATATTAATCTTCGGCCCAGCTACTAACGCCAGTAAATCAAGATTTTTGTGATGTCAACGAAACTTTTGTAATAGCAACAAATACTCATTGTTACTTTCCGTAATGCAAGTTGTAGTAGAGACTTTGTAATCGCAGATACAACTATATTAACGCCGTTGAACAATACTAATATCAGACGCCTTCGAATATCACTCGCACTAATAGTACATGCTCGATAATACTCGCTTGAAAAGTAACCACAGTATAGTGATCCGAATAATATTTCGTATAGTGATCAGTATCGAGAAATAGTATAATGAATAGTATAGAGATAAAGAATAGTGTAGGAAGAGTGATCCGTATAGAAATAGAGGATAGAATAGAAATGGTGATCAATTAGATGTCACGATAATTCCCATATATACATCTTCCTTTACTATCACGTGATCTACTTATTCAAAATGGGATCGCCTGTATTTGCTCTCTGGTGTTCAAAACCAATTGTCGGCAGCAACACTTTATTCCAATATAACAAAGATTTTTAACCAAAATTTAGAACGTGTTATAAAGGATTAAAAAGATTAGTAAAATAACCAAAACATATTTGGATCAATCCTCTAAATAACAACATAAACATTTTGGCGATAACATTTTGTTTTTATCAACTTTGGAGCCATTTTTCATCATGGTAGGCTCTCTTTTAGAAACTTTTTCGTATGTGCATATATAAAACTGTTTTTTTGAGTCCGTGAAAATGTCTAAAATATACGATATTGTCATGGTACGGAAAAGTGTGTCAACCGCTGATCAAGAATTTTCAGGTCTTCTATGCTATATAAATAATTTTGTAATACTAAATGTCAGTCAATGCAAGCCTCAAGAGCAACTCAAGATAGAGAAGTGTCAAAATGATAATGCCGAATTAGGTTGTTTGTTTTTTGTTTAGCGGCATATCAACACCTCTAGGGGTTATTTAATGATAAAATCAGTTTTTCTTGAGATAATAATAGTTTTAGTGATGCATGTCTTACTGATTAACCCATATCTGGAGAGACGAGTTGGATTCATACCCTTTACCAAAGTGCGTAAGTGAATATAACGAACCTAGCTGGAATTGGAACTCGGCTCTCAAATTTGCCATTATCAATTACACCACCTGCACATGGAAACATACAACACCTGTTATTCGTAATAACACCCATCTAAGTACTGACCAGGCTCGAATTTGCTTAACTTCGATGATTGTACGATGACCAGTGTTCAACGTGATGTGGTCGTAAGCTTGTGAATTAGCTAAGCGCTAAGAATGGAAGAGAAAGTGGTAGGAAGTGAAAAGAGTAAAATGCGTTCAGGGAAGCACCCATCCGGGAGCCTGTTCCCAAGATTAGAAGATCTTGGAGATAAAGTTCTGCTTGCTGAACTTGCTTCGTACATTTGGAAAATGGGGGAAATGAAGGTGATTTGATTTTGTGGAAGTGGCATGTCAGGTCCTAACTGTAAAGATCTGAACTGGTGGGGCTGAAGACTAAAATTCGTTTCAATATTTTTCATGAAAAGAATAAGAATAAAACTGTTTAATCTTACAACTTCTTCACTTTTTGGCTTTGAATTTCATTCGCGACCATTTGATGATATCGTCATGGAATGAAAATGATAAAAAAGCACAGTTGTTGGAACTGACAGTCCCTTGAGAAAACAATTTGTAACAGGCAGAGCAAAGAAAAGTTGAGAGATATGAAGACCTGATAGACAAAAATGAAGAATGTAGATGCAAGATTGAATTCTACCATCTATCTGTTGGATGCCGTGGTTTTGTCGCAAAAGATGTTGCTAATGTGCTCAGAAAACGATTTGGCTACAACAACAAAGAGATAAAAAGCGTGGTAGCAGATCTTCAGGAGTGAGCGGTAAAAGCATTGCTCTTCATCTGGTTAAAGCGTGATGATAACAGTTGGTCGAAGAACAATTGCTGGCGGGAAAGACCAGTTAGCACCGATCCATTAGAAGCCTCGAGTAAAGGAGGGGCCACGCCATAGCAGAATTCAGTAGAGGAAAAGGGGCGAAACTGGGTGTTATGGTTTCTCTTGATAACTTATTTTCGATTAGATCCAGAAATGGTGCTGCTGACTGATTAGCAAGACCTTGTTTATTTTTCCTTTGGATAAGACTGGTTAAAGGCTATATAGTGCGATTAAAATCAGGAAAATCCCACACTTGAATAGTTGATGGTGACTTTAAGAGTGTACTTTATGGCAAAATAGGTTTTTCAATTTGGACTTATAAATTTTTGTTTTAAATTCTTATAATGAATGGGAATTTAATTCTTTCTTATTAAATATCTAATGAACTGCTTAGCAATCAAAGAGACGCCGAAGGCAAGTGTTTCATTTAGGTTTGCGATCCGAAATTCAATTAGAAAAAAAAATTCAAAACAAAATATATACAACTGTCCAAAAATTCGGAATTAAATCAAATTTGTATTAAACCAGTAAACATTGGGGATGTTTTGGGAATTTAAACACTGAAGTCATTAACATTTAAATTAGATATCAGATTAGGATTGATGCGAGCTGATAGATAGATAGATAGATAGATAGATAGATAGATACGAACAGATTCAGATAACAAACCAAGATAGATAGATAGATAGATAGCAAACTGAGATAGATAGATAGATATATACATACATACATACATATATACGAACAGACTTAGATAAAAAAAACGAGATAGATAGATAGATAGATAGATGAATTAAAATGATTATATATATATATATATATATATATATATATATATATATATATATATATATATATATATATACGTGGATTGATCAAAAAGTATCGGGACAGATGCTATAAAACCAAAACTATATCGCATATCAATTCGCTATTTAATCACCTTGCCAAGACACATATTATCCAGCATCGTTTCCACTAATGGGAAGCATTTGTAAAATTCTTTCTTTTTTTTTTTTTTTGGTTGGGGGAGATAACTAGAAGCTGTCTGGTCACATTCTCTTGGAGTTCCTCGACGTCTTGTAATCTTGCACCGTTCGAGTGTGTTTCGAATTTTTGAAAAGGAAAAAGTTGTTGTAAGGGAACTGAGACTTTAGGAATATGGTGGTTCCCGGATCTGTCGAATGTCGGCTTTTCTCTCGCTGCTTTAAATTCATAACCATAGCATCAGAGCCCAATAATTTTTGATGGCACCTTTTATATTATATTAGGTCTCAAGTCATTTCCCTTTTGGGGAACCATCTGCACTGATGACGATATCATCCAAAGTAACGATGATATGTCGCACTTAAGAATATATATCTATCTCAGTTTGTTATCTGAGTCCTTTCATATCTATCTATGTACCTAGGTTTGTTATCTATCTCAGTCTGTTCGTATCTATCTCTCTCTATCCCGGTCTGTTATCTATCTATCTATCTATCTAAGTCCGTTCATATCTATCTATCTATCTATCTAAATATATATACATATATATATATATATATATATATATATATATATATATATAGTCTGTTTGTATCTATCTATCTATCTCTATCCCGGTCTGTTTTTTCTATCTATCTATATATATATATATATATATATATATATATATATATATATATATATATAGTCTGTTCGTATCTATCTATCTCTATCCTGGTCTATTATCTATCTATCTATCACAGACCATTCATATATATATATATATATATATATATATATATATATATATATATATATATCGGTTTGATATCTATCTCAGTCTGTTCTTATCTATCTATCTTGGTCTAACTTCTATCTATCTATCTATCTATCTATCTATCTATCTATCTATCTATCTAAGTCCGTTCATATCATATCTATCTATCTAAAATATATATATATATATATATATATATATATATATATATATATATATATATATATATATATATAGTCTGTTTGTATCTATCTATCTATCTATCTCTATCCCGGTCTGTTTTCTATCTATCTATCTATCTATCTATCTATCTATCTATCTATATATATATATATATATATATATATATATATATATATATATATATATATATAGTCTGTCGTATCTATCTCTCTATCCTGGTCTATTATCTATCTATCTATCACAGACCATTCATATATATATATATATATATATATATATATATATATATATATATATATATATATATATATATATCGGTTTGATATCTATCTCAGTCTGTTCTTATCTATCTATCTTGGTCTAACTTCTATCTATCTATCTATCTAACATTAGTTTTTGAGCGGTTATATCAGCGTACACAATGTATTAACAGATTTCTTTACTCCACTAATAGAAAAACTAAAATTGCATTTACCTCACATAATGTGATGGGAATTCAAGCAAGGGTGTGGCACTATGGAGACATCTAGGGAAATATGTAATGTTTGTGCCTGAGGTGTCATAACTGACCGCAAGTAAGTTTCCTTCTGGAGAAATGTCCATGGAAGAAATGTTAATAGCGTGGCGTTCAGCGGACTTTAATGATGATGCCCGAAAGTGATTAGCGGAAGATTATCTATGAGTAAAGTACTCAGGAATTCGTAAAGATAATGATGAATACACTACAGTCTACCAAATGTCGGTATGTAGAAAAGATCGCGAAATAATGGTGAATATATAACTGATGTACCTACACTTTATTTGTGCAGAAATAAAATTGATAAACAATTATTTAAAAATATATATATATATATGTGTGTGTGTGTGTGTGTATGTATGTAGTGAGTAAATTGTTTTTGTCTATAGGAAAAATTTATATTAAATAATTATTGCTTTACAATCGGTACTGAGTCCTCTGAATGTCCGAGAAATTTTCAAAGAGATTATTCGTCCTCCGACAGGAATCGAACCTGTATCCTATACGGAAGCGTTATATAACCTGACGTGCCCTTAACCGATTGGGCCACAGAGCAGACATGAATGTACGCAAGAGATTCATGGAAGATTGAAGTTTAAAGGCAGTAAATTAAATTATAAGAATAAATATACAACATTCGAAAAAAAAAATGATCAAAAACATCAGAACGATTAAATAAATCTATAAAATTTAATAATTATTTTGCATTATTGAAAATTTTTTAGGGCAAGAATATAAAATCGGGTATTTTACTAAATTACACTGGCTCTTACTGGCTCTTGTATTGTAAACATGGCGAAAAAAATCTGTGACGTCATTGGAACTTAGAAAACTGATAGTCAAGTTATGTAATGAAGATAAACCCTCGATTGCGGATATTTCAAAGACTGTGTGGTAATCTAAGTTTTATTCATAGCATTTTAAGAAAACTTGAGGAAACTTGGGTCATGTGAAGCCAAGAAACCACCTGGCAGGCCTAGGAAAACTACTGCAAGGGAAGCCAGATGGATTGGTAATGAATCAAAAAAGGATCGATTTGCGACAGCAACCACTATCTCTAAAAGAGCTAATGCTAACCTTGGCATTAAAATATCAAGGCACACTATTTCCCGAAGACTTAATGAAATAAATTTGAACAGTCGAGTAGCCTCCACGAAGTCTTACATTTCTAAAAAAGAATTAAATGGGCCGGATGAAATTTTCCACTGAACACGTGATATGGACAGAAGAACAGTGGGATTGTGTTCATTTCAGCGATGAGTCAGAGTTTAACATGTTCGGTTGTGAAGGGAGAAGTTTCGTTCGACGCAGTCCTAAGGAACGATATTCGTTTCAGAGCACTAAAAGCAGCATTAAATGTGGAGGAGGAAGTGTGATGTTGTTTTTGCATGATTTCATCAGCTGGTACGGGACCTTAACGCAACTGTATACAAAGAGATATTGAAGAAACATTTTTGTACCTAATTTGAGAACTGCAATTAATCAACCAGCTGTATTTATGCAAGATAACGCGCCGTGTCACACAGCGAAGTCTGTTAAGATATTTCTTTCTGAGGAGGATGTTACTGTTATGGAGTGGCCTGCTCAAAGCCCAGACATGAATCCTATTGAGAATGTTTGGAAGTTACTAAATGAAAGAGCTAAGGAAATAATCCAACAAACGTCGAAGAACTATGGATTAATTTGAAAGGAGAATGGAAGAAAATATCCGTTAATGAATGCAAGATATTAATTCTCTCATGTAGCAAAAGATGGCAAGCTGTTATTGAAAGTAAAGGTCTACACATCAAGTATTAATGAATTATGAACGCTATTTTCATTTGTGTATGATGTATCCATTATAATAGTATGATTTTGTTAATCGTTCTGATGTTTTTGATCATCTATTTTTCGAATGTTATATAATTATTCTTACAACTTTATCAAAATAAGTTTATCGAGCTTTATATTTTGGCATTATATAATATACCTTCATATCCTTATGTTTCCTTGATAAAATGTTCTATGAAGCTTTAAAATAAACAAGTTATTTCACATTTAGACTTTTTCTTAACATCGTTCTGATCTTTATGCTCGCTACTGTATTCTCGACTTGACCTAATCTAATATTAAACGTGAAGATCCAAAATCCTAAAGAGAAAAATGGCGTATAGTTTAGCATTTTTTTTTTTTAATTTTATCTGTTCCATCTTAATCTCAGTTGCATTTAGTCGCATTTCTTTAGATCGCTTTAGGGTAGCTATCATGAATAAAAGCCTATATTTTCAGTTCAGACTCATTAATAAAATGTTAGGGTCGTTCCGATAAGAAGCAATTAGACTTTAGACACAATAAAATAATACTGAATATTGATTAATTATATTTCGTTTTTAATTCCCCCTGATAAGAATTTACTTTTAAAAACTGTTTGAAATTTTAATTTAATTTTTTTACGAACTCTCTTTATGAGATAGAATATTTAAATGTTCAACTTGTTCAATATTCATGTTAAACGTTTATCACTTGTATATTGTAAGGAAACTGACGCCAAATATGTTGGGTTTTTTTCGACCAGAAATGTAAATTCTGTTATTTTTAAAATTTTAGCGACAGAAAAAAACCCGAACTATTATCCAAGTGGTTATTTGAAACTGATTTCAGAAAATTTTCGCTTTCTTCAATAACCAACTAAAAAAATATAAAGCTTTCTTTATCTCTTATTGATTCGACATACATTTCTTTCCAAATGATTTTCTTTCTTTGAAAATCTCCCAAACTTTGACGATAGCAAATATTATTGTTTTTGTCTCCTGATTGTTGTAAACATGACCTGTCATTTTTTTGAGGGTTGGGGATTTCTTTCTGTCTCTGTCTCGACTGTCTCTTTTACCCACCAGAGACCAAACAAGACCATGAAATCATTTCTTTGTTAGTCGAATTGTTTTTGTTTGTCAGCAAAAGCAGATAACTCCGATCTTATGGATTTGATATTTCTTAATAAAATTTCTTGACATTCTTGAAGTATGATGCGGAACAATTATCTGACCAAGAGCAACTCGAATATCGCATTTGTCTCGCACACGCAGGCGCAAGCTTCCTTTTCATTTAGGCTTGTCAGTTATCTTAGCACCAGGGTTGTTTTTAAGGGTAGGAAAAGCAAATCTGGAAAAATATGACTGTTTTTTTTTTGTTTTTGTTTTTCTGTATGTGATGTATTTTTGATGGTGAGTTATTTTGGCTTATTTTTTATTTCGATGCAAACATATCCAAACATCTTAGAAGAGATTGATGAAAATTTGAGATTTTAATCCATTTTCTCAAAATTACATAAATGACATTAACCGGGCCGAGATCTCATTTCATCACCAGACGGAACACGAAATCAGTTTCAATTTCGCTATCAATTTTTTTGTAATTTATTACCATGTATAATAAATTTGTAATTTATTACCATAATTAATTGTAATAATAAATTTATTGTCATAATAAACTGTAATAATAAATTTATTGCCATAATAGATTTTAATAATAGATTTATTACTATAATAAATTGTAATAATAAATTTATTACCATAATAAATTGTAATAATAAATTTATTACCATAATAAATTGTAATAATAAATTTATTACCATAATGAATAATTGTAATAATAAATTTATTACCATAATAAATTTAATAATAAATTTATTACCATAATAAATAATTGTAATAATAAATTTATTACCATAATAAATAATTGTAATAATAAATTTATTACCATAATAAATAATTGTAATAATAAATTTATTACCATAATAAATTGTAATAATAAATTTATTATCATAATAAATTGTAATAAAATTCATTACCATAATAAATAATTGTAATAATAAATTTATTACCATAATAAATTCTAATAATAAATTTGTTACCATAATAAATAATTGTAATAATAAAATTATTACCATAATAAATTGTAATAATAAAATTATTACCATAATAAATTGTAATAATAAATTTATTACCATAATAAATTCTAATAATAAATTTGTTACCATAATAAATAATTGTAATAATAAATTTATTACCATAATAAATTGTAATAATAAATTTATTACCATAATAAATAATTGTAATAATACATTTATTAACATAATAGATTCTAATAATAAATTTATTACCATAATAATTTCTAATAATAAATTTATTACATAATAAATAATTGTAATAATAAATTTATTACCATAATAAATTTGTAATTTATTACCATGTATATAATAAATTTATTACCATGTATATAATAAATTATTTCTAATACATTTCTATAGTAAATTATTTGCAATGCATATCTGCAGAAATTCTTTTGCAATTCATATCTATAGTAATTCATTTAAAATATATTACTGCATATAAATCTTTGGCAATACCTTTCTATAGAAAATTCTTTGCAATGTACTTCTATAGTAAATAATTTGCAATGTGTCTCCCTATAAAATGATTTGCAATAAATATTTATAATGTAGGTCTATAATAAAACCATTAGCATTATTTTTGCCTTCTACTTAAATTCACAAGTGACGTTGCGCGATGTACTCATCTAATAATGCGTTTTGCCGTAATGTGTATCGGCTCGGAGAGCCGGGTTCGAATTCCAGTCAGGTCTGTTACATTTACTTACACGCTAATGCCCTTGGGAAACGTAAAAATCAAACTCTTCTCTCCTTGGCTATGCGATGAATAACAGGACAGATACGGTTCTATAGCCTTGGTTGGCAGCCAGTCTACCGCAGAAAGAAACGATAGCCTACTGCGGTATGAAAAAAAAACTTCTGCCTCGTCAGTCATGAATCGGAAGAAACATGATCGCCCAAGCTTTTAACACTTATGGCAGTAGTACTGGGTTAAAACCCCTTTTGTCTTTTTAACCGCCTCAATTATTCTTAGATGTTCCAGCTGGACCTTTTGGTATTACTATCCATTCTGATATTATATTGCATTTTGGGGTAACAGGTATCGTCTCAAAATGAGACACCGGACATCGAGTTCGAATTCCAGTCAAGTCCGTTGCATTCACTTTCGTGCAAATGTCCATTGGAAACGTAAGTATCCATCTCTTCTCCTGCAGTTATGGGTTGAAGAGTAAGATAGACTTATTCTATAGCCTTGGTTGGCGACCAGTCTACTGCAGAAATAAATGGTAGAAAGAAATTTTCTGCCTTGTCAGTCATGCCCCAAAAGAGACATGATCGTCCAAGCGTGTATCACGCCCGACGCTTAAGTAATTCACTGACATCTTTTGCTGGGTTGAAACTCCTTTTTGCCTTTTCAACCGCCTCACTTATGTTCTTGAAGCGCCTTTTAGATATTATTATCCATAGTAATTTTTTTTATGATTATATGACTGCAAATCCAGTGTTCGAATTTCCCTTTCCATCACATCCAAAAAGTGATCGATTACACTGTAATGCGGTGATTATACCGGCCACTTTCCCACAGAAAATTAATTGCTGTGTTCCGTGAACGAATGTGACAAAGAAAGGTATGGTTTGTTTTGTTTTACGGCATATCAACCAAAATGGGTTATTTAATGCCGACAAAATTGCACTATTTTTTTATTTATAACATGGGCATGTTCCTGCTAAAATAGGGCCAGCGGAAATTTGGTCCAGCGTAGTCAAAGGTAGAGGCACGTGGTCAGTACCTAAATTCGCTACTGTATTGAAACGTTCTTTTATATGTACTACGGGTACTAATAGGCGAAAAAAATTTGAAGTAAAAAAATCAGGTGAGTCACTTTTATCGATCAGCATTATATATATATATATATACTCCGGCGTCCTGAGTTAAACGATAAACTACATCTGGCGTCCTGGGTAACACGATAAACTACTTCCGACAGCAAGGCTTCTGATCAGGAGGTTTTGAGGGGTGTGGAGCCATCTCTTAACTGCTGGTGTTCCCAGGTCAACTCTGACCCGGTCTAGTAGCGTGTGTTAGGGTCCCAGCTATGGGCAAATACTTAACAACCAAACTGTGGTCAAAACGTGTAAAAATAGTTTTTAATACCAGCAAAAACATTTTTGTAAATAAGTATTACCAGCAATAAACTTTTGAAGAAAATATTATTACCAGCAATACATTATTACCAGCAATACATTTTTGGAAAAAATATTACGAAAATACTTTTTGAGGAAAAAATTTCCAACAATAAATATTTTGGCGGTATTAATTACCCCATTCAGCTTGATATGCCGTAAAACAAACCAAACCAAACCTGATAACTATAATATTCAAAATTTTAAATGCAACGTCAATCGCCATCTTCTGTCTTCTTCAACTCTGTCCCTTTTTCGTCATTTCCACAATTCTCCCCATTCTCAGTTTCCTCGTTCTCTTTCACTTTCATTTTCATTTTCACTTTTATTCTTAATATGGTGAAATGATTTTAATTCTATCACCTATTTAATGTATGCACTTTCTACTCTTCGTGTCTATTACGCGGGGGACAATGTGATAACTCAGGCCAGTTACACAATATATTGACCTTTGAGTCAATTTGAAATGATTGACAAAAAATTTCCTAATTAACCCTTAGAAAACACTTGAATCAGTTTCTTTCGGAAACGGAAATCCCGGTATTTCTTGCAAGACTTTAAATTTATTAGGATTCCCGAAAAAAATATTCGTACTCTTTTGAAATAAGTTGTCTGTAATTTTTTCATTGTTCAGTTGGAATGTGGGAAACAATGTGGTTTAACCCACCATATAACAAAACTGTTAAAACGAACAGCAAAATATTTAAACAATATCATTGAAAACCAAAAATATTTTAACAAAAGTCAATTTCGATTACAAAAAAACATAACAGATATTCAAAAAGAAACAACAAAAAAATGACAATACAAAAAATCACCTGATCCTATTGCAGGAGATGTTCATAAATTGCCTAATTAACCAATATACATTAGTTACAAAAACAACTTGAATCAGTTTCATTCAAGATGAGGAATAACAATCACAAATTCAACAACAGGAAATATTACTTTTTCATTGCAAAAAAACATTTTGGGAAATTTATTATAAAAAAAAATGCCTACTTTCCGAAAAAAAATATATCAAAAAGAACTTACTAAACTTATAATCTCCCATGAGAATAAGTATCTATTATTCGAATTCATACCAAACGGATAAAACAGACAAACCACCAACAATCACAATTTAATTTCAAGATACCATCAAAATAATTGCACCTATCATTATTATAATTTTT
This sequence comes from Acanthosepion pharaonis, assembly GCA_903632075.3. NCBI lineage: Eukaryota > Metazoa > Mollusca > Cephalopoda > Sepiida > Sepiidae > Acanthosepion > Acanthosepion pharaonis. The sequence continues at coordinate 1,295,713 of CAHIKZ030005475.1, forward strand.
AATCACTTTTACCACTCACAATATCTATTAACTATCAATATTAGTTGGAATGTAACATATAATCTTTATTACCCCCCAGCATATCTAATACTTTAAAACAATGAATCAGATATAATTCCATATGTAAAAGAACAAACACCTATTAAGGCAGCTTTAATATAATAATAATAATTTTGAGCAATCTTCAAGGACCTATTATCAGGATTTATACCAAAATAAATTAATACATATAACAAAATTCTTAAAACACCAACAACCACTTTTTTAGTTCAAGCTACCACCACTATAACATCATCTTGGGTTTTAGATTCTCCCACCACCGTTACTAAATTTCACTAATCTGCAATTTCTTCCAGTTTACAATAGTTATTATTAAAACCTAAATAGCATTGTATCCAATCCTTTGAAACATTACTATCACATCAAATCATATTGTTATTAAATTAAACATCACCATATAAATTAAACAATAAGGATTACATTTTTTTTACCTGAACAGTCACCAAAAACAAACAAATAACCAGCTTTAAATATAACAAATAAAATTTTTTCAAAAAATTTAAAAATAAATATAAATAATTTAATAATAATTTTTAATCATAATTTTACACAAACCCCACCACAAATATATACATACATGCGAAAATATATTTTCAAATATTTTCAACGGAAAAAAAAAAAAAAAAAAAAAAATTTCATAATATGACATGGATACATTCAAGACAATAACGAGACAACATTTCCAATGTTTAAATTTCAACATTTCAAAAAAATGCGAATGTATAGAGCAAAACCCGTATACATACATGTGTCATGCAGATATGTATGAGTCCTGACGGACGACCTATAAATATGTGTTGCATACATCGATGTTTGCGTTAGTACGATGAATGACAAATGTTCGATTCAATACATTTCCCACTTGTTTTTTAAAATTTAATTTTTATTCAATAAATATATATATATATATATATATATATATATATATATATATATATATATATATCAGAACTCGTATTCATTATTTATTCATTTTCATCCCCAGTAATGGTCCACTAACTGCAAAGTTACAAAAGAAAATCATGAAGGCCTTTAAATTACTAGGGTTTAGGATTGAGATTTCTTCAAACCTTAAAATAGTTGTTTATCTAGACATGACCCTTAATAATAAAACCTTTAAACCTTACCATAAAGAGAATGAAATCTTCAACTATATTAATGTTGATTCTAAGCACTCCAGTGCTATTGTTAGACAGATACTGACTACTGTTGGTACTAGAATTAGTAAATTATCGTCCAACATAAAAGAATTGTATGAAAATGCTCGCCGTGAATGTGGCTTCAAAAATAATTTTTCTCATCTAACCCCCATAAGCAACACTGAAATATATTGTTATGATGTTGATTTGGGGTTAGTAGAGACAAACGCCAAATAACACGTAACAATAAAAAGGGTTTTAATAGGTTGGTAACAAGGTACAGAAATCGCCTGAGTAATCAATAACTAGCTCAGTTAAAAACTTCTCGGTCTATCTGTCTTAGTATTTATCGATCCACCCACGAGGATTGAATATGGCACAAGGCCGAGTTTAATGTGTGTATCTCCGAGCCCTGTCTACCTCCCCGGACGAAACCTTGCCCTTCGGCAAAGCTTCATCCGGGTTCCTCTCTGCTAACGCAGAGAGTTCGACAGACGTCGCTTACAGTCAAAGACTGTATCGCGATTCGGAGGTCTTACCATCTCGGTCTATCTGTCTTCCGTCATGTCAACTGACATGCCACTATTTAAAGTCTTTGTTCACAGACGCAGACAAGTTCATCTTCAAGAGCGGTGATAGGTTTCCGACACAACATATATAAAGTGGGATGTATGTATAAAAATAGAAAAACAAAAATCATATTTTTTTCTATTGTCAACTGGTGTTATGCATTTTTTTTTTTTATAATGTTCTTAATTCTACGTTCGTCTTGTTAAGATTTACTGCATAAACTACACAATTGTGGCACAAGGCCGAAAAGGTGGGGGAATGGGGTTGATCCTGTTCGTCATTTACTATCCTATAATTAGCTAATCCGATTCACGGCCCATTCATTCGTTACAATTGATGCATTCACCATAAAACTCATCTATCGCCAGTCAAAAACAAAACGCTAAAAAACGCACCCCATGATATAAAAAAATTCATTTCATGATTATAAAATACTATACATAAAAAAAAAATTGTACATGATATAAAATGAGAGGGGAGGGAATGAACCCCCAAAATCAAACTAAAATATCAAAACAAACAAATTAAAGATAACTGATGTTTGCTGGACTCGTCCAGACCTCAAAAAAGAGAAGCGGCTGTATTCTGCCCTACGACAGAATCAAGAGGCTCTCACGCGAGGGAAAGAAAAATATATAAACGGACATGGGGAATAAATAAAGCTGAACCAGTCGAGATGAAAGGAGACCAAAAAAAAAAAAAAACTGGGGAGGTTGGGAATCTCATCGTGGATCATAACCAAAGATGTAACCGGGAACTGGTCGGGAACAACACGAGGTACTTTCGTCTTATTTGTAATTTTCGTTCATTTGATTTTTTTTTAAAAATATTAATGTTATTTTTTACGTTTCTATTCTTGTCGTTGCTATTAGCTACGTTTGACAGAAAAAAAAAAAAGCCCAATATGGAAATCCAACAATTGGTTAGGAAATCCGTTATTAATAAGCGTTTGTTTTACGTTATTTAATTCTTTAAAGAAAAGCGTGCGAGTCGACGAATTCTCGTACGCTCTCTTTGGGAAATTTTTTTAATAACATCGGTTTTATAATATTATATAATAGCATCATCTACATACAAAGAAAAACGTTGAAATAATGGAAACTATATTAATAAAAACAAAGCAAAAACAACACACAATAATGTCAACTATGAACATGGCCATATCTTGACCGTGTTTGGAAAATGAAAACATTATATAAATACATACATACAACAATCTATTTCTTGTTTACAGTTAATATATTTCAACCTTGAAAATGGTTAAATGTATAGCCGAAAGCGCTAAAAAAAAAAAAAAACAATTGGACAGATTTTGTATAATTTATCATCCGGAAAGCAAAATTATTAGATCACATGAGAAATTGTATAAAAAAATAAATCAAAGCACCTTGTATGTCGTATTCAATGAAATGTGCATGAAAATGGATTGCTGATTAAATACATACACACACACACACACACACACACTCACACACATACACACACACACATATACATATATATATATATATATATATATATTAAAAAGAAGAGGGGTGCCGCAAACGTTTTTGGTTGTAATGTGGATTTATTGAGAAAAATATTATACTTTGTTTTACATAATTTCACGACACGTGTTTCTGGTCTGGTTTCGCAACCGTCTTCAGGTGAAAGTGGAATTTTTACATATTATTAAAATAATTAATTTTTCTTCATGTTCAATGTGGAATATTCTCGATATGAGACATTCTGTGTTTCAATTTTCTTTCTAGAATTGTCAATGAAGAGTTCTGCGTGAAGGTCATAAAACAATTAAGGTTTGTCCAGCGAGTAGTTATCGGCATTTAATCTTTTAATGTTTGAGTGACCTCTATGTGCTCTTGGATCTGTTTCTATTTTGGCGTGTTCCTGTCAGCATGCGTGTATATATGCGTGCGTATATTTCCTTACTACGAGGAATTCGTAAACTTATTTGTACTTATACACGCATACACACACATACGCACATACACACTATCCCACCACAAGTAGTCAGTACACACACACATATACACACATATTTCACAAGCTACATGGAACCAGTACACACACACACACACACACATACATAAACAAATTAAAAGCCACATCAGAGACGATATCCATTTCCTTAGCTGCATACCACAAAAGGTAGATCCGGGAACGCTTATGGCAACTTTTGACATCAGTAGCCTATACAGTAACATACCACATGAACTAGGGAAAAAAGCGATCTCATTCTGGATTGAAAAACATCCAGAAATACTACATCTGAAATTCACTAAAAGAGTTCATTATCGATAGTATAGACCTAATTCTAAACAATAACACCTTTGAATTTGACAACAAAACTATATCCAAACCCTAGGTACTGCGATGGGAACAAAAATGGCACCAACATATGCCACTCTAACATTAGCTTACCTAGAAGAAAACCTCTATGAAAAGATAGAACAAATATATGGGACAAATATAAAGACCCAATTCACAAAATCTTGGAAAAGATATCTAGATGATTGCTTCATCTTTTGGAAATCATCATGGGGTGATATTAACCAATTCCATACACTACTTCAAAACTTACACCCAAAAATCAAATTCACGCAAGAATATAATTTTAACGAATTACCATTTTTAGATATGCTCATTAGAAATAAAAACAACCACATAATCACAAATATCTACCACAAACCCACAGACACCCAACAATACGTTCATTTCAAGAGCCACCACCCAAAAAGCTGCCTAAAATCCATCCCCTATTCCCTAGCACGTAGAATTTGTACAATAGTGACTGATAAACATCTCCGAAAAATCCGCTTAGAAAAACTACATAAAACTCTCAAGAAACGAGGCTACCCCACAACACTAATAAACAAAGGTATTGAACTCGCGAAAAGAAATTCCTCTAGACCAACTTAGAAATAAAAAGAAACGTAACGTCGAACAAACTCTAGCATATGTCTCAACGTACAACAAAACAACCCAGAAATATTCCCAGAAATCACAAAAAATCTAGATTTACTTAGCAAGAATAATAAACTGAATAATATACTAAAAACAACAAAAATAATTAAGAGCAAACGCCAATCTAGAAACCTAAAACACATATTACCCTCATCTAAATTTAGTCAACACAAAATACAGGGAGTCACAAAATGCAACAAAAAAGATGTGGAGTTTGTGACATCATTATAGAAGAAACTCCTACACTTTTGAAAACCAAAAAAACATTCACAATAAACAAAAACTTAAACTGCAACTCCAAAAATGTAGTTTATGCTTAAATGCACAAAATGTAAGAAGTCATATATAGGCATCAGCCAACAACTGAACAACAGGGTCTCCCTACACAAAAGCAATATAAAATTGACAGACAACAGAAAACTTTTTGTATCACAACACATTTTCAAATGTAACCAGGGTAAGTTTAATATCATGCCGATATATCAAACAGACAATTACTCGTATCTACAAATACAGGAAAAAAAACTTTATAGACAAATTCAAACCCGAACTGAATAGATCGTTAACCCCCAAAAAAAAAAAACATGCACACAGGGTGACCAAATACAATGATCGCTCACATACATGGACGCACACTCATATACAGGAGACACGAGGGATATATATATAGATATATATATGTGTATGTACACATACATACATTTATGTATGTATATGCGGATGTTGACAACTTAAAAGTACGTGTGTGTGTGTGTGTGTGTGTATGTATGTGTGTGTGTGTGTGTGTGTGTGTGTACTGGTTCCATGTAGCTTGGGAAATATGTGTGTATATGTGTGTGTGTACTGACTACTTGTGGTGGGATAGTGTGTATGTGCGTATGTGTGTGTATGCGTGTATAAGTACAAATAAGTTTACAATTCCTCGTAGTAAGGAAATATACGCACGCATATATACACGCATGCTGACAGGAACACGCCAAAATAGAAACAGATCAAGAGCACATAGAGGTCACTCAAACATTAAAAGATTAAATGCCGATAACTACTCGCTGGACAAACCTTAATTGTTTTATGACCCTTCACGCAGAACTCTTCATTGACAATTCTAGAAAGAAAATTCGGATTGCCAACACACAAACAGAATGTCTCATATCGAGAATATTCCACATTGAACATGAAGAAAAATTAATTATTTTTTAATAATATGTAAAAATCTCCACTTTCACCTGAAGACGGTTGCGAGACCAGACCAGAAACACGTGTCGTGAAATTATGTAAAACAAAGTATAATATTTTTTCTCAATAAATCCACATTACAACCAAAAACGTTTGAGGCACCCCTCTTCTTTTTAATATACATACTTTTCTCTCGTTGGAACCACTACAACATATTTCTTATATATATATATATATATATATATATATATATATATATATATATATATATATGTATGTATGTATGAATATTGAAGTCAACACTTAGAGGCGACAGGCTGTTTCAAGCTCGACGCAATCGTCAGGCCACGACTGTTGTTTTTTTCTTGGCTATTTATATATCCGGGTCAGCGGTGGTTGTGGGTTGACTATTTTGACGGTTATTTTGCCGGAAGTCGTTTATTTGTTTATTTATTTATTTATTTATTTATTTTGCTTGTTTTTATTCATTTTTATTTTTTAATGTTATTATTTTTTATTTTTATTATACTTATCTTATATATTTATTTATTTTAATTTTAATCGGTGTTTTTATTAACGTAGTAAAAATTTGTATCGCTTATTTAATAGTTTTATTTTGGTTTGGGAAGATAATTAAAGCTATTTATTCAATTTTGTGGTTAATTGCTGTAGTTTATTCTAACTATTATTTTGGCGGGAGCAGTTTTTAATTTGTTTATTACTTCTTTTATTTATTTGGATTGATTATCTTTACTTGTTTTTTTCTAACGGTTAATTTATCGGGATCAGTTTGTTAGTTTGTTTATTTGATTAATTTACATTAATTTATTTTATTTGCTTTTATTATTTATTTATTATATTGTATATTTTTATTTACTATTGTCGGTTCTTCTCTGATATTGAGCACTCCATCTCATAAATATAGCACACCTTATGAGTATATTTCTTCATATATATATATATGCAGTGTGTAACTGAATTCAAAATGAAAAGAAATCGTCTGTAACGCATTTCGTTGTTCATAAACTAAAATACTGCTTCTGTTGATGAAATAACATCTTTCGAGTTAGGGTCGGTCAATTTAGAAATCGTGGTATTGCACTCAATTCAAAAGTCGAGACTTGGCATGATAAATAAGAACACAAAATATATTTATTGTAACTCCTTTTCATTTTTGAGGGAAATAGTTTAAAGATTAAGTTTCGGTTCAAAATGGTAGCGTTGAAATTTATTTCCGGTAATAGATTCCCAAGTTGGCATCTACGCGGACGACACTACAATTTACTCCTGCCTCAAAAACAAATCTAGTGTCGCTGACAAAACTAACCTGGCCGCTCATCTTGAAATGGACCTCCAATCGGTTGTTAATTGGGGCAAGAATTGGCTGGTCAACTTTACCGCCTCAAAAAATAGACTACTCTCTATTAATCACCATAGAGATCCTTCCCTGTCCCCCCCATTAGAGTGTCTGATAGTCAACTTCTTGAGAGCAACTCCCTGCGTCTGCTCGGTCTCACGCTGACTGCTGACCTGAGATGGATACATTGAGTCAATTGCTTCTTCCACCGCGAGGAAAATTGGCTCTCTGTGCCGCGCCAGGAAATTTTTCTCCCCTGAATCGATACTTCAAATATACAAATCAACCATTCGCCCTTGCATGGAGTATTGCTGCCATATATGGTCTGGGGCACCTTCTGTTTACCTCGGATTTCTTGACAACATCCAGCGACGGATATGTAATCTAATTGGCCCTGATCTGTCGTCTCGTCTACAGTCACTCTCTCACAGATGCGCCGTCGCCTCTCTCTGTCTTTTCTACAAATACTTTCATGGTAATTGCTCCGATGAGCTGCTTTCACTGGTTACCTTGATCTACCTACTATCCCTCTCCTCATCCTTTCTTCTATCACTCCTATCTGCTCTCTCTCCAAATCTTCTACAACCCCCTGCATCCTAGTGGCTTCACGCCTTGCTCGGGGCGTAATGCTTAAAAAAAAAAAAGTGAAAGCCTTACAGCCCAGCTTTAAAAATTTATAATTGAAATAAATTTTTGTTCGTTGATTTAAAATGACAAGGGATGATACATTTCATAATTAACACTTGTATATCTTCAACAGGATCAAGAAAATACATCAACAGTCGACCAAAATACAGAATGTTGCGTTAGAAAATTTACAACAAAATGCATTCGGCATGTTTCCAGAAAAGTATTATTTTCTTGATGTTGACGTCAGATGCATTGGAAGTGAGGGAAGAATTTATACTAAAATTGCGAACATTTATTCATGCTTAATTTGTTATGTCAATTTACAAGACTAATTTTAAAATTTCAAATTACATCACAAAAATTTAACCAAATAGTTTGTTTTTTTTTGGGTTTTTTTTGCTTCAGAAATAGGGATCTACCAAAGAAGGGATTAAAAAGAATGAAATTCATCAACTCTGAAGCGACACTCTGCTCAGATTTGATTAACCACTCACAAAATGGAATTTGTGAATCTACGCTTGCGGAAGGCTTTTCAAATAATGAACTGCAAGAAGTTCTAATGAATGTAACGATGTTAGAATCGCTGAATTTACTTTCACATTGGCAACGTGTGGGAAGGGCAGTTATTAGGTTGGTGCAAAAATAATGACGTAAAAATGTCGTTTTTTGACGTTAAAAAACGACATTATTACGTCATTATTTACACCAACTAATAAAATTAACTACTAAAGCTTCCCCAAATTGTGCATGGACAAGAAACAAGGCATATTACTAAAACATTGTACCATGAAATAACAACTTCATATACGTCAAAGAGAAATTACACTGAACATTTTAGTTACATTATGAGGTAATATTTTGTACAGTAGTTTTAGTGCTATTAGGTTGGTGCAAAAATAATGACGTAAGGATGTCGTTTTTTGACGTTAAAAAATACGTCAAAAAACGACATTATTACGTCATTATTTTTGCACCAACCTAATATTTTCCAATAAGCAATATAAATTTAAAACATTTTTTTTACAATTTGTTCTCATATTCATTGCCATATTCACAACGTTTCGGCCGATTTAATTTTCAAACCGAACCATTTATTTTGCCCACAGTGGTAGATTATTCTAATTCTACGTGTCATGCCTCTTCCAGGTGTCTCAGTTATTTCTCTTTAACTCATTTTTTCAAGTTTTTGTTCACCATTGCTGTGGCCTGGTATTGAATTCACAACTCTTTGTGTCTAGTCACTGGATCTAACCAACGTCTTTATCCACTGGGCCATGTGTCCTTGTGATTATGGAAATGAAAATGAACATAACAGTCCCAATAATGTAAATAATGTAAGTAATCATAATACCTCAGCTCAGAGATATAGACAGATATTGAATAAAAATTCTAATCACCTGAAGAATGCCGGAGCGTAAAACGGCCGAAATATTGTGAATATGGCAATGAAGATGAAGATAAAACTCCGTATAATGTAAATAATTTAAGAAATCATAATACCTCATCTCAGTTATATAGAGGCCGAAACGTCGTGAATATGGCAATGAAGATGAGGACAACAGTCCGAATAATGTAAATAATGCAAGTAATTACGATACCTCATATCAGAGATTCTATCACCTGAAGAAGGCCGGAGCGTACAACGGCCCAAACGTCGTGAATATGGCAATGAAGATGAGGACAACAGTCCGAATAATGTAAGTAATGCAAGTAATTATGATACCTCATGTCAGAGATATAGACAGAAATTTGTCCCTAGTAGTATTATGGTGTTATATACACTTTTATGTATTTTTATATTTATTAATTATGCGCTAACAAATCTTATTCATTGATTAGAATTTTTTTTAAATTTTTTACAATTTTTTAGACAGTTTTTACTTATTGAATACAGTAAAAAAAATGCATATTTTGCTTGTGATGATTCATAAGTAGAATTCTGGTTTGAATATAGTTCCCATCAATGTTCAGACAGTGTTTAAAACTAAGCAGACATTGGTATAAGCTATAAATCTAATTTTTGGCGTCTTTTCGCTTGTCACATAGGATATTTTGGTTACTAAATTATATTTTTAATCCTTTTTAGAACGTTCGAAATTTTTATTGAAAAGTTTTCAGCGGAGGAGGAAATATTAGCATAGGGAATTTTAGCGTCTTTTTTGCAGTGAAAAACCCATCGATTTAGGTTTTCTTGCAAAAATCGTATAACTTTTGGATTTTAACAAAACCTTCAGGACTTATTCACAAATGAATGGAACAATTTTAGAAATATTTCTCTTTAGAAAATCATCGTAAAAAAAATTTTTTTTTGGATTTGTTACCCCCTCCCTCCACATCCACTTATTTCATTTATGAAAATTTTAGAAATTCATTTTTTAAGAGTTAAAGTTTGTTTTATATTATTTATATGTAGGACATCTTGAAGAATTTAAATCATTATTTTTTTTTTTTTTGTAAAACATGACCACCAGTTAGCGAAATTCTTCTCAGAATCGTAAAATAAAAAATGCAGTAAAATTAACTCGATATTTAATTTAAAAAATCATTTAATTGCTTTTATGAACAAAGTATATTATTGACACACGAAAAATTGGATACATTTTTTTAAGTTTGAAATATTTCAAATTCTGTATCTGAATCTGTTAGGTGATATTGTTATTAAGAAATAACTGTATGAAATGGACAAAGTCCGACAATTATTTTAAGACATTTTTATATTTATACATTCTTTTTATAGATAAAAATATTTAAGTAAATGCTCTGTTTTATAATAAACAGTATTAATAACATTTACCGGCCTGAATGTCCGAGAAATTTTCATAGAAAATATTCGTCTCCGACAGGAACCGAACCTGTATCTTATACAGAACCGTCATATAACTTGACGTGCCTTAACTGATTGAGCCACAGAGGAGCGTCCGATTAGTAAAGTCGATTTTACTGCTTTTATTTATTTTTTTTTTGTCCCTTTCATAAAATGTGACGTCATTTGTTTACATTTGGATATGCATTGAGGAGATATGAATGTACGTGAGAGATTCATGGAAGATTGTAGTTTAAAAGATAGATATGAACAGACCTATATAGATAGATATTGTGAATTTGAAATATTTTAAAACTGTACAGTGGAAGTTCTCACAATAAGAAACTTTTAGTTGGATTTCAGATAATTAAATTGTTTGTCAACTTTGCTTGAATAGGCCAGTGTTATCAAGGGTTTTGAAATAAAAATCAGCAATGTTTTCGTGGATCGAGATTACACCAAAACATTCATGACCAGTGGAAAAGGATGTGTAATTATTTCCTTATACTCCACGATTAGAAATTTCATTGTTTCAATAAATACATTGGATCTTTTTCCGACTGTAGAAGAAGAATAGTGCACCTCTCCCGTTCGTTAAATTGTTTAATGTCAGCAAACTGACGGAGAAAATTACAAATATATGGTTATGAAATACCCCAAAAAAAAATTAAGTGGAAACTCTTATTGAAATCGTCAAATTCGGAAAGAAAAATTTCACCTCGAGATATTGAAGTTTTTTTTTTTTTCTCCGAGGGAAGACTTTGAAAAGAGCGGTTTCCTCATTAAAACAGATTAGAATCAGATAAAGTTGAAGCGGTCGACTAGCATACGGAACAAAAGTAAACGTAGACAGACTTCCGTTTTATGCTCAGAAAAGTATTTTTTTTAATTCAAATATTAAAACAACTTGATATGATCAAGGCAAAAAAAAATAAAAATAAAAAACAACTTGTGACAAGTCTATTTTCGTAAAACTTATTTGAATTTACTGAGAAATAAAGTTTATTTTAAATTATTTTTAATACAGGACAAGGAAAATTTAATTAAAGAGCTATTAGAAATAAATAGCATTTTTCCCTTAACTCTAGAACACTAACCATCAATTAAAGTTACACCACTACTAACCATGGGTATATCATACCCGATTTTGAAAATATCAAAAAATAAATAAATAAATAAAATAAATATAAATCTTTACTTGAAATATTTTACATGCAGGCACAACAAACTTTGTACTTTGAGTTAAAATTAATAGGAATTAAAAAAAAAACATTATTTAGGTAAGAAAATCAGGTACTGAAAATTGTAATTAAAAATAGGAAAATTTGCGCTGGGTACTATATACCCATGGTTAGTGTTCTAGGGTTGATATTCTATGGAAGAGAATCAATTTCAGCTAAATATTCACTCTTGTAATAAAGTATATGTCTCCATTTCTGTGCATACGCCATCTCTGTCAGAGTTCGCCTGTCGAAGACGTTCTTTGAAAATCGTTTCGATTTCATTATGTTGGTCAACATCGCTAGTCTCCAGTTCTTGGTCCGATCCTTTTTCGTCCAGAGTGGGTCGTACAGCGGCACAATAGATGACATAGACGATTAGCCCAAAAAAGCCAGACACCGTGATCGCTATTATCAGTTGCTGTGAAACGACAAGTACCGTTTCGTTGCGAATTCTGGCAGTTTCCGCACTGGCGTTGGTTTCAACGATATCACCTAGGGAGGAACCAGCGTTGGTTTCAACGATATCACCTAGGGAGGAACCAGCGTTGGTTTCAACGATATCACCTAGGGAGGAACCAGCGTTGGTTTCAACGATATCACCTAGGGAGGAACCAGCGTTGGTTTCAACGATATCACCTAGGGAGGAACCAGCGTTGGTTTCAACGATATCACCTGGGAGGAACCAGCGTTGGTTTCAACGATATCACCTGGGGAGGAACCAGCGTTGGTTTCAACGATATCACCTGGGGAGGAACCAGCGTTGGTTTCAACGATATCACCTAGGGAGGAACCAGCGTTGGTTTCAACGATATCACCTAGGGGAGGAACCAGTGTTGGTTTCAACGATATCACCTAGGGAGGAACCAGCGTTGGTTTCAACGATATCACCTAGGGAGGAACCAGCGTCAGTTTCAGGTGAAACTGAAGTTGGCGACGCCCCTTTTTCTTGCACACGAAGCTTCTCTTTAGGGAACAAGTCAGGTTTCATGCAAGATTCCTCAACCTGGGATTTGGAACCTTTTTCATGCGGTTTAATCTCATTCCTGTGTTCCGAATCATCGAAGTGTGGTTTTTTTGTAGCTGGCGCGTAGCTGTTTGTCTGAATCATCCAGAGACCAGATAGCAAAACGAGGACCTGCACCCAGTGTCTCAATAACATCGTTTTAAAGTGTGGCGACGATAGGCAAGCGTCTCATAAAGATTAATAGAATTCTGATTCTATCCAACCAAATTTGAAGAATTTTACAAAGTAAAATTTGCATATCTACTTTTATTAAAAAGCACATTGTTGCGTAAAAGTTTTGGCATAGAATTTATGGGAATGACCAATTTGTTTTTTTACCCCCCTTTTTTTCTCATCTAGGCCGGATCAGACTTTGATTTTCCAATTCCGTCATTTACCCCATTACATTAGTGAGTGTGCTTCTTGATTCTTGTCTATTGATCGAATACAGCAGCCACATTTATTATTTTGAGGGGATGGACGGGTCCTACTAACATTGTTTTGCTTTCGTTTTGTCTTTGGTTGACGTTTTGAGTTTCTTGTCGAGGTTCATATCCCCTCCCCATCATTTCATGTTTCATAGAATTTTTATTCTGGCGTCTCGTCTACTGTCACTCTCTCACAGACGCGCCGTCGCCTCTCTCTGTCTTTTCTACAAATACTTTCATGGTAACTGCTCCGATGAGCTGCTTTCACTGGTTCCCAGACTCCATGAATTCAAGCGCCTTACGAGGCTGGCATCCCGCTCTCACCCTTACACTGTAGAAACTTTTAAATGTAGCCGTCTCTTCTACTCAATAGCTTCATACCTCACCTCTCTCCTGTGGAACACCCTTCCCAATTACTGTTTCCCTGAGAGCTATAATCTCCAACTATTCAAATGTAATGTCAATCGACATCTCCAGTTACGTTGATCTACCCACTATCCTTCTCCTCATCCTTTCTTTTATCACTCCTATCTGCTCTCGCTCCAAATCTTCTGCAACCCCCTGCATCCTAGTGGCTTCACGCCTTGCTCGGAGCGTAATTCTTAAAAAAAATTATCCTTGAACATTAAAATTTTTAATTCATGGGTGTTTTGTAGGACCCTTGTGTATATGTGGCATTGTGGTGTGTGCAGGATTGAAAGGTGATGGATGAGTTCTTGTGGCGAATGTGTAATTGTAATGTATGAATCGTTCATGATTGTGTTTAACTAGGAATAGGATAGCTAGTGAAAGACCGGCCTTTTTCCCACCTCCCCTTCGGCCTTGTGCCTCAATTTTGTATTTTGTACAAAATAATTATATCGGCAGAATACAGTGGCCACTCTGTTTATTTTGAAGGGTACACGGGTCTTATAACATCTGTTTTGTTTTAGTTTTATCTTTGTGTTACATTATTAGTTCGTTTGCTGGGTTCATCCCCTCGCCACCATTTCATGTTTCATGATTAAATTACTAAAAAAAACTTCAGCTTTTTACGATATGAAAGATCTTTCAATTTCGCTTTTAATGATCATTATCTTAGAGGGATGATCTAGCTTTTATCTTGTTGTTAAATACGACTTAAAATAATTAGGTGCTAATTTTATCGTCATTTATTTTCATCCTTCCCATTCCATTAATGATGTGAGCTTCTTGATTCTGTCTATCGACGGAATACAGCGGCCACACGCATTGAGGGCTGGATGGGTCTTACTAACTGCTGTTTTGTTTCAGTTTATTTTGTTCCAATTTTAGTTTGTTTTCGGTGTTCATTCCCTCACCCTCATTCCATACTTCATGAAATTTTTATATATTTTTTCATTCAGGAATTTGAAATTTTTATATCATAGGGTGTGTTTTGTAGGTGTCTCCGATGAGTATGTGGTATTATGGTATATGTAGGCATGAATGGTGATGAAATAGTTCTTGTGGTAAATGGAGCAATTGTATTGGATGAATGGGTCATGTATTTGATTAACTAGAAACAGGATAGTGAAGACCAGCCTCTCCCCACTACCCGTTTCGGCCATTTGCCACAATTATTGTACAGTGTAACCCGGATATAAGAGAGTTGTCGGGACCGGAGAAGAAGTATCTTATATCCGGGTTTCTCTTATATCCCGGTTGGGTCTATTTTATATACATTAACACAGGCTCTAATTTGGGATAGAGAAAATCTATCTTATATTCGGGTTTCTCTTATATCCGGGTTACACTGTATATACAATAATAAATAGTATTTATTTATAAGGAATTTGTTTTTTTTTCCCTTTTTTCTCATCTAGGCCGGGTTAGAATTTGATTTACCAATTCCGTTATTTATTTTCATTCTTCCCATTAGTGAATGTGCTTCCTGATTCTGTCTATCGACAGAATACAGCAGCCACATTTATTATTTTGAGGGGTGGACGGGTCCTACTAACATTTGTTTTGATTTTATCTTTGTGTTAAATTTTAGTTTGTTTTCGGGGTTATTTTCCCTCCCCATCATTACGGGAATCATGAAATGTTTATATAATTTGTAAAAAAAAAAAAAAAAAAAAAAAGTAAAAAAAAAAGAAAGATATTTTGGGCTTTTCATCAGTTTTTTATCTGCTGGTGTGTTTTTGTAGCACCCCCCCCCGGGTGAATATGCGGTATTTTGGTGAATGCAGGATCGAGAGATAATGAACAATTTCTTTTGGTGAATGAGCAAATTGCAATGAATATATGGGTCGCGAATCTGATTAACTAGGACTAGGATAGTCAATGAAACCCACCCCCTCTTTTTTCTCCCCCCGGATATAAGAGACCTTGTGCCATAATTCTGTATGATTCAGAATAAATATCTAGTATTTATGGAAATGATCAATTTGTTTTTTTGCCCCTTTTTTTTTATCTCGGTTGGGCGAGACTTTGATTTTCCAATTCCGTCATTTGTCCCATTCTATTAGTGAGTGGGCTTCTTGATTCTGTCTATCGGCAGAATACAGCGGCCACTGATTATTTTGAGGGATGGACGGGTCTTACTAACATATGTTTTGTTTCAGTTTTATCTTTGTGTTATATTATTATTTCGTCTGCTGGGTTCATACCCTCGCCATCATTTTATGATTCATGATTAAATTACTAAAAACTTAAGCTTTTACGATATGAAAGATCTTTCAATTTCGCTTTTAATGATCATTATCTTAAAGGGATGAACTAGCTTTTATCTTACTGTTAAATACGAGTTTAAATAATTAGCTGCTAATTTTTACCCAAACACACGCAAATATTTTTAAAATAGTAATTTCAGTAAACAAATATTGAAGTAAGAAAACTTTTAACTTTAAATTTAGATTTAGTAATTTAATCACTTGAAATTCAGTGGTAATTATTAGTCCTAGTCTACCTTATAATAATGTTAATTAAAATACTTAAAGTATTGCTTGGTACTATTTTTACTTGTACTTTTTCGGTGAAATGTCCGTTCAGCCAAATGTCCGTCGTCCAAATGTCTGTCGTCCAAATGTCTCTCACTTTCTGAGCGACTGTTCGGTTCAACTCTCTTCCTACGGGCGCGAGGAACCCGAAGTCTCCTTCGGGGAGGTAAAAACGGCCCTGAACCCGTTTATACAGGTTCAAATGGGCTATTTTTTTTTTGCCGAGCCTAATGGCTCGGGAATGCTTACATTAAAAAGGCCTTGTGCCACATGACACCCTCGTGGGGGTGACTGAATATCGTCAGTCGTTCAACTCTGAACTGACTGTTCGGTTAAACTCTCTTCCTACGGGCGGGAGGAACCCGAAGGAGGCTACGCCGAAGGGCGAAGTCTCCTTCGGGGAGGTAAAACCGGCCCAGTTTTACCATGGGCTATTTTTTGGCCTAGCCTAATGGCTCGGGAATGCCCACGTTAAAAAGGCCTTGTGCCACATGACACCATCGTAGGGGGGTGACTGAATATCGTCCAAATGTCTCTCGGCGAAATGTTCGGCCACATTATCTGAGACATTTCTAAGACTCTTTCAAGTGGGTTTTTGTTCGACTAGTATTTTCAGATGTTGACTTTCAATTGCAGATGGACATCCTCTACCACCTTGATCTTCAAGACTCGTATCCCCGCTGCGGAACTTCAGCAACCAACACCGTACTCTCCGATTACAAGTGGATTCTTCCCCCATGCCTTGTTAATGATGATCCCAATAGTTTGAGAAGCAACATAACCAAACTTGAACTCATGCAAAAATTAAACACAGCTCTTTTTTTTCATATTTCAAGATTAAGAAAGGGTATATATATATATAGTTTATATATATATATATATATATATATATATATTGATGAAGAAATATAGTTTTAAGGTGTGGTAAAAAGCTCAATATAAACACGACAGAGTTGATTCATACTGGACGCAATCGTTCTTTCATATTAAAGATATATAACATATATATATATATATATATATATATATATATATATATAAAAATGATACAAATTATTAATACGCCCTTTTTTCTTTAAACATTGCTCTAGCCGTTACCATAGAAATTTTATATCAATAATGAATATGCTTATAAAACACGTAAATTTCAGAAATAAGTTATTCAAAAAAAAATGAAGATATTGGTACTTTAATTCAATTTAATTCAAATAATTATATTGAAATGAGAACTCTTATGTAGCGTTGGAATCAT
Source organism: Acanthosepion pharaonis (assembly GCA_903632075.3). Lineage (NCBI taxonomy): Eukaryota > Metazoa > Mollusca > Cephalopoda > Sepiida > Sepiidae > Acanthosepion > Acanthosepion pharaonis. Next base: position 1,313,260 of record CAHIKZ030005475.1, read on the forward strand.
ATTTTAAATAAATAATTATATATATATATATATATACGCGCGTGTGTGTGTGTGTAAGTGTGTTTCACTTGACGTCCAGTTAGTAATCTGAATAGTCAAGATCGTCCCTGAAGGATCTGTCATTTAACAAAATGGATGGCTTGGGAGTTGGATAGTATAACTGTTATCAGCTGAAACCGTCGTTCAGTTAGATATTCGCCCGATTCTTTTCGTTCATTGGAAAAACCTGGATTAATAATAATCTACAGGTTATATAATTATAACATTGTTACTGATTTTTGGGGGGGGGGAATAGTTCGAATCAGATACCATAATTTCCACTTATATATATATATATATATATATATATATATATATATATATATATATATACATTTAGTTCCCCCTGCTTGCTGCAGCTGCCATTAGATGTCTCCACCTTTTTCTCTGCCCGCCTAACCAGTAGATAACCTCTGTCCTCAACCGTGTCCTAAATAAAGCCACTATTTGGTGCTCGAATGAAAGATCGTATTGCATCTCCCAAATTCGGCTCCAACGATTATTGGCGTCTCTACAAGAGCGTACTTAACAATAACAAACCCTCTATACCTCCTTTGTTCAACCAGTTTGAGGTTCTGACCTCTTCTGCCGACAAGGCTGAATGCTTTGCTCGGAAATTCTCATTCACTTCAACGCTCGACTCTTCCGGTGTACCCACACCTGATTTCCCCCTTAGAACCGAGGCTCTATTGAGAGAGTCGCACATAACCCTGTCATCGGTATTGGGCATTATCTCTAATTTAGACCTCCACAAGGCTAGTGGTGGAGACGGAATACCAGCCATTGTCCTGAATAAATGTGCGCCTGAACTGGTCCCTGCCCTCTCAAAATTATATAACTGCTGTCTCAATGAATCTTGTTTTCTAGACTGTTGGAAGTCCTCATCCATTGTTCATGTCTTCAAGAACTCTGGTGACCATTCTAACCCTTCTAATTTCCGTCCTATCAGTCTCCTACCCCTCTTCGGCAAAGTTTTTGATGCTTTAATCAACGCCGAAGTAGTTAAGTACTTTACATCCCATGATCTGCTCTCTGACAAACAATATGGTTTCCGCTTTGCCCGTTCTACAGCTGATGTGTTTACGGCCATAACTGAAATTGTTTACCAAGCTCTTCATAATAACGGAGAAGCTCGTGCCGTGGCTCTTGATATCTCCAAAGCGTTTGATAGGCGTGGATGCTGGCCTTCTTCGCAGGCTTCAGGGTTATGGGATATCTGTCTGTGACTGGTCAAACGTAATCTTGATTTAAAACACTTTTGTTGCGATAGATTTTTCAACACCTCCCCAAAGGAAAAATAATAAAAAAAAAAAAAATGAAAACTTAGAATTCATTTTTGCGAATAATCCTTTATTTCCTCTTTCGCATATTTGGAAACCCCTCCCCTGGCTAGTGTCCTCATCTTTGTTATTACCACAACGTTTCGGCCGTTGTCTCCCGGTTTTCTTCATGTGCTTGTCGACTCACGTAACTTTCAAGTAAATTTCGAACCGAAAAGTTTATTTCATTACCGGTTACAGATTTCTTTTTTCTCAACCCGCTGCTCAGCGATCCCTGACGATTTTTGTCACGACCTTATTTAGCACGACTCCATTATTGTTCGCCCTGTATCCATTAAATTGAATGTAGAAACATCGTACCACAATATATTTGCTTGTCTGGTTGTTTTGTTTCATGGCATATCAAAACCCCAGTGGGTCATTTGATGCCAACAAAATTTTTGAAATAGATTCATAGCGATATTTTGGATATAAAAAAGGTGTGTATGTATACATATATTTATTAAAGACATTTTTATGTTTAACGTTTTTTTTATAGATACAAGTATTTAAGTAAATGCTCTGTTCATAATAAACAGTATTAAATAACATTTACCGGCCTGAATGTCCGAGAAATTTTCATAGAAAATCCTATACGGAACCGTCATTTACGCTGACGTGCCTTAACCGACTCGGCCACAAAGGAGCGTTCGGTAGGCAAGGTCGAATTTACTGCTTATAAACTTCAATCTTCCATGAATCTCGTACATTCATAACTGCTCTTTAATAAATAAATTGTCGGACTCCATTTCTTAATATATGACGTCATTTGTTTACATTTGATACGCCAGAGCAGTTATACATACATATATATATATATATATATTTGAACCATCTTTCAATTACTCATATTTTTGAGTACAATCCAACTTCTTTTAGGAAATTTATGATCTTGAATGATTTAATTTTCGTAAATAATGTTTTTTTTTATATTTCTCACTTGGTTTGGTTTGTTTTACGGCATATCAACTTCAATAGGTCATTTAATACCAACTAGTTTTTTTCCTGGTAATATTTGTTAAAAATCTATTTCTGGTAATATATTTTTCCTCAAAAATGCATAGCTGGTTATATAATTTTAAAAAACGTATCGCTGGTAATACTATTTAAAAAGATGTATCGCTGGTAATATAATTTTAAAAAAAATGTATCTCTGGTATTTTTTTTTTTTCAAAAATGTATTGCTGGTAATAGTTTTCTTCATCAAAAATTTATTTCTGGTAATAATTTTTGCAAAGTACTTCTGGTATTAAAACCTAGTCTTACACATTTATAATGCTTTTTACCTCAGTTTCGGGGTTAACTATTTGCCCATAGCTGGGACCCTAACAGGTGCTACCACCCCGGGTCAGGGTGGACCTGGAAACACCAGCAATTGTGGTTCCACGCTCCTCAAAGCCTCCTGATCAGAGGCCTTAGTTGTTAGACGTAGTTTACCGTCTTACCCTGGACGCGGATGTAGTTTATCGTCAGACCTAGAACGGGTACCACAATATATGGACAATTAATTTTGCTGTAAAACATTCCCCCTTGCGTGTAATACGGGGTGTGGCAAGATGATCTAACACATTTGTAAGTTTAACAAAAACAAAATAGAGTAAAGATCGTAAAATGTGTTTTTATTTTCGAAATGTACATATGATGCCATTTTGTTTCATTTCCTTTTAAAAAATGAAATTAACGTGTTTCCGTGAAGAACGTCGTGGAGACTATTTAACGCTGCCACACTTCCTGAAGTTCTGGCGGTCTGAGGTCGGCCAGTTGATTTTTGTTTCAATGCTGATTCACTTACCTCTGAATATGGTAACCCATAACAAAATCATGTTTCGAGTAGATAGGAGACCATGTCTAAGAAGCCTAAAAGAACGCGCTTTGTACTGCAGTTACCGATTCGTTATTCCCACAATGAAAGCGCGACCCCTGCCCATCCAATTCATGTTGGCAACTGAAAATAAAATGAAACAAAATGACATTTACATTTCGAAAATAAAGACATTTTTTTCGTTCGTTACACACTACTTCGGTTCAATTAAACGGAAATAAAGTAAAGATCTAATGACAATGTATAATATTATGATGGATATAATATAAATTTCACATTATTTGGTTTAATTAAACCAAAAGAAAAAAAACTGGACAAAATAAAAGGGGCCAATCAGCACACACAGGCTAGCTAAGTTTACTAAAGGGAAAAAACTAAAACAAAAAAAAAAAACGAACTACACTATACTATTAAGGGTAGGGTTGCCAATCATCAAAGATAGAGTTGAAAAAAAATCAGCCACGATCCTGACTTCGAACTGTTCAACCCAGCAAAGCTCCATAGACGATTTTGTATCCAGATTTTTTTTCTTTCCCTTATAGTTTTAACCAAGGTGAGAGTCTAGTAATGGCGGATGGGGAGATGGGTTAATAGCATATCCGATGGGATTTGTGCGAAAGGGAATGTAGTGATCATATCGAACCTGGTTCGTTCCAAGCCACTAGCTACCTGAACACGTCTATGAAGAAAGAGTGCATTTAAACATTGTCGATTATATATATATATATATATATATATATACACACACACACAGTGTAACCCGGATATAAGAGAGATTTTATCTGGTCCCAAATTAGAGCCTGTGTTAATGTATATACAGTGTAACCCGGATATAAGAGCGATGTCGGGACCGGAGAAGAAGTCTCTTATATCCGGGTTTCTCTATTTTATATACATTAACACAGGATCTAATTTGGGACCAGAGAAAATCTCTTATATCAAGGTTACACTGTATATATATATATAAGTTCTGAACTCATTTGAGGGGATTTTATGTTTCACAAAGTGTCGTAGTTTATTGTATAAAGGTATTTAAACAAATAAGCGTTTTGTTGAAACACGCCAAGCATTACTGTGGTAAAATAATAATATACGAGGTATCCATAAAGTTCGTGTGCACTTTAAAATTATAGTTTTATTTATAATTGCGATAGAAATAATTTGTAAAAAGGATTAGAAAGAAATAAATCTATGTTTAAGATTTTATTGAAATTTTATTTAAGTTTCCACATGCCCTCCATCATTAGTAATACAAAGGGTAATACGATTTTGCAGTTGACGGAAAACATTTGCCGACTGATTTACAGTAATGCCTGAAATCACATTAGTTATTTTAGATATACGTAAAACTAGGTTCATTAAACTTTATAACATTTTTTACAAATTATTTCTATCGCAAATACAAATAAAGTTGTAATTTTTTAAAGTGCACACGAACTTTATGGACACTGTATAGTACAGGGAAGTGTCAAGTTAGTAACCGTTGAAGTCGTTACTCGGCCCGATTGGTTTATTAAGGTATCCGATTATCTGTAACATTTGGTTGTCGAATTTTAACAGTAGAAAGGGTTAAAAAAAAAATTATAAAAAAAAAAAAAAAAACCTCGGTCCACGGTTTTGTTTTGTTTTTTTTTTAAAGCGTTTCACCCCAAGCAAGGCGGAAGGCCACGAGAACGCAAGATGAAAGGATGAAAAGAAGGATAGGGGATAGATCAGGGCATCTGGAGACGTTGATTGACATTACATTTGAATAATTGGAGATTATAGCTATCAGGGAAACAGGAAAAGGGGAGGGAGTTCCACAGACGAGAGGTGCGAGAGATGCTGAGTAGGAGAGACGGCTACATTTAACAGTTTCGACAGTGAAAGGGTGAGAGCGAGATGCCAGCCCAGTTGAACGCTTAAATTCATGAAGTCTGGGAACCAGCGAAAGCAGCTCGTCGGAGCAGTTACAGTGAAAATATTTGTAAAAAAAGGCAGAGAGAGGCAACGGCACGTCTGTGAGAGAGCGACTGCAGACGAGATGCCAGATCAGGGCCAATTATATTACATATCCGTCTCTGGATCTTATCAAGAACCTTGAGACAAACATATGGGGCACCAGACCATATATAGCACTTTTCTATTCGTAGCTGAAATATTGTGAGTTAAAAAAAATAAAAAAAAAAGAATTAAAATTAAAGCCTTATATACAATGTTTAAATAACAGATTAAAACTTACAGTAGCAATTATTAAAAATGCCGGTACCGTTTCATCATTTAGCAAGACTGGATAAATTGCACGCGAAAAAGATAAGTTTAATATTAAATATTTACGATTTAAATTTACGCGTTTTTATGCCAGGATTTGTTACCGACTTAGAAAGATAAAGAAACAAGTCTGGAAACTAAAATGTTACCACGCTTTCAAAATTCTTGTTCTTGAAACTAAAAAGAAAAAAAAAAGATTAACTTGAGAGAGTTCTTCAGCGAATTTTCAATTTCTCGTTATCATTTCTACAAATTCTACATCCCTGCCAGGATTAACTTGGCGAATGCGCTCTGGCAGACCTATTCCGATGTCTGTGACGATCCAGTCTATACGGGTTACCTTCATAGATATCGAAAGACGACCCTACTGAGCTACTTCTGGTCCTAGCAGATTGGTTTGCGACAGAGAAAACTGCGCAAATGAGCAGCCCAACAAACACCAACATAGCAAACACAACCACCGATTCTTGTGACACGCGTCTTGTCGCAGGCTTAACACTTTCTTTGTGATCATTGATATAGTCTCGTAAAATTGTGTCACTCTGGTTTTTACCAGAATGGTGCAGTGCCATCTGTTTCAGTTTTTCTGTGACCAACAAGTGAGTCGTTAGAAAAGATTGCAGAGGACTTGGTTTGTTAGTAGCGTAGAATATTGCATTGGTGATAAACCGTTGGTGAAGGTCGCGCGACATGTTCCTTGGGCGTTGAGAAAGGCTGGTTTGAACGCCAAGTAAAATGGCGCTTACAAATAAAAATACGTAAGTACAATAAGTGCCTAAAATCATAATCATATAAAAACTAGAAATTTACAGTTCAGGCCAGTCATGTAGACTTTTATTTAAAAAATATCTTATTTGCATATTTTTTTATTATAAAAAAAAATGTGGTACAATGCCAAAATAGGAAAAGAGAGCAGGGGGTGCTGGCCTTCACCATTTAGCATTAACTTAGCTCGCCGAATCCACTGACCCAATCAACCTTCAATATTTTTCTTGCCATATATATATATATATATATATATATATATATATATATATATATATATATATATATATATATATATATATATATATATATATATATATTTTTATGTGAGTTTTGATGATCGCAAAAAGCGTGAAACCAGGGTCACAAACTCACATCAATCTAACTAAGTATTTTAGCTTTATTACTGATATTGAGCGCTTTCAAATAAGTAACGCGCATATATAATATATAAATAATACATATAATATATATATATATATATATATATAGATAGATAGATAGATAGAATATGAATGGTCAATATATATATATATATATATATATATATATATATATATATATATATATATATATATTATTGAAGAGGATAGAATCCAGGTTGAGTTCAATGTCCAAAACAGCGAAAGAATATAATATAAAAGGCTCAAAAACTAATATTCCATGGTTATCATTTATTACTTTGGAATCGTAATCACGATGCAATTCATCAGACCTACAAATTGTGATTTAGATCGCGATTACGATTCAATTTAATAAATTATAACCATGGAATATTAGTGTTAGATCTCGATATATATATATATATATATATATATATATATATATATATATATATATATACCCCACAGGGTGTCCCAAAAAATTTGACATCATTTCGCAGGCCAATAATTTTGGCAATTCTTGTTAAAATAACCTCAAATTTTCGCAGAATGTATAGAAACAGATCAAGATTTTATATTTAATGGAAGAGGACAGGACGTGATTATTTCAGTGAGAATCTGTCTGAGAAATGGATCGGGCGTGGCGAAGATGAAGAGAGTTTTCGGATGGAATGGCCACTGCCCTCACCGGAACTGTCCCCGAGTGATTTCTTTTTATGGGGATTTGTGAAACGACTGGTCTATGCTCCCTCCACCTCACTTCCAGCTAGCATTGATGGACTCAAGTCTAGAGAATAACCTAAGCACAGTAGTTTTCAACATAATTGCGTTGGAAATTAGTTCAATTTGGTGCGTACACTTTATATATATATATATATATATATATATATATATATATATATATATATAATATATTGTTAAAATGAACAGACAATGAATGTCTAGTATGTTTGATCATGAGCCGTTCTTAGTATGTTTGCTTTAAAAAATTATCCCACATTTGGATATTTTATGTTAAGCTGTTCCTTGATATAAGCCTTGGGCTCACATGATCCATATTTAGAGTGATTATACAGACATTTAAACAATGATATTCATCGTCAAAGATGATATTATGTTATGTTGAGATAAAAATTGCTATGCAGCGATAACGGTCACGGAATAGCAGGCACAGGTCGTAAATTCATAACGGGGTTCTATGACGTCGTACCACATGAGAGACCGAAATATTAACTGCAGGTGTATGAATATATATATATATATATATATATATATATATATATATATATATATATATATATATATATATATATGTGGTTCTGTGGGTCTGTATATATATATATATATATATATATATATATATATATATCATACCCAGAAAAAGAAAGGGAGACACAAGGATGAGCGAGAGACAAGAAAGAGAGGGAAATATGAGTAAGTGAAGTTAGATAAAAGAGTGAAAAAGAGAGGGGGGAGAAAGAGAGAGGGGGGAGAGAGAAAGAGAGAGATTTTAAACTATAGAGAAAAAATGAGAATTATGTTTTATTATCAATTTAAATATTTCTAGATGCAATGTGTGATTTAGTTTGAAATAATATATATATATATATATATATATATATATATATATATATATATATATATATATATGAAATGTTTTACAAGACCAAAGATGTTTGGATGAAACTGGTCTTCAATTTCTCTAAACTTTAACCTATCTCGCCACAATCACTGGCCCAACAAACTAGAAAAATCTTATACCAAAGCAACATATTCTAAATGATTTTCGAAGTGTAGCTTAGATGTGACTCTAGGCCGAAATTGCTGGGCAGTTAGTGTGGATCGAACTCACTACTTAGTCGTAACTGATTTAGCAAGACTAGCTTCTTAATCAATACAACGCCGAATTGTCCACTCAATCAACCTTCAATCGGAAAGACGGATGTCGTGAGGGTAAACAACAGAAAACAAGACCCAGTGCGACTACACCAAGAAGACAAGGAAGTCAATAACTTTATCTACCTGGTAAGCGTCGTCAGTAAAGATAGGTGGACAGATGAAGATATCAAGTGCCGAATCAGGAAAGCCCGACACGCTTTCAACACTCTGCGACCACTCAGATCAACAACCCTCTCACTGTACAAGATCCGGATCTTCAACACCAACGTCAAGCCTGTATTACTTTACGGCTCTGAAACCTGGAGGGTAAACAAGACTAACATCCACAAACTTCAGACATTTACCAACCGATGTCTCAAGAACATCCTTAATATCAGGTGGTCGGAAGTCGTCTCTAACGACCAATTGCAGGACAGGACCAGACAAACCCCAATAGAGACTAGTATGAAGAAATGGAAATGGGGATGGATCGGCCACGCACACCGCAAGCCTGCCTCTAATGTCACCAGGCAGGCCTTTAACTGGAATCCACAAAGAAAATCGTCTCCAACGACCAACTGTGGGACAGGACCAAACAAGCTCCAATCAAGATTGACATCAAGAAACGGAAATGCGGATGGATCGGCCTCACACACCGCAAGCCTTGATCTAGTGTCACCAGGCAGCCCAAGACTTGAATCTACAAGGGAAGCGAAACGTGGGTCGACCAAAACAGACTTGGCGCAGAAATGTTGACGCAAAGGTGAAGGCAGCCGGCACATGGGCCAAGCTGAAGCGGATCATCCAGAACTGCGTCCGTTAGAGAGGTATTTTTGCAGCCATATGTTCCCCAAGGAATCAAGAGGCATAGTAATAAAAAAAAAAATTATATTCGTATTAGAAATAAAACATGACATTGGACTGTTAAATGGACATCTGCACCGGGTTTGAATTCAGAGTCGTCCTTCTTATATTCTGGTTGCTAACCCTGGCTATACAGCCAAGACAATCCTTCTATTTATGACGCGTGCTGATGAAAATCCCCCGGGAAGCCAGTGCGCCAACAACTCTTCTGACGACTAAGTCAACAACTAGGATAGGGACCTGGAACGTCAAAACCCTATACGACCAAAACAGACTTGGTCCAGAAGTGTTTACGCAGAAGTGAAGGCAGCCGGCACGACATGGGCCAACCTGAAGAGCATCGCCCGGAAGCGCGTCCTATGTTCCCCGATGAATCAAGGAACATACTAATAAAAAAAATAAAGAAAATATACAGTGTTTAACAATGCTCAATAATATGTCGATAGTATGTCTATATTCTCCGTGCTGATGGTGTGTCGCCTTGACGTGGTAGGACGGCTTCCGTGCATCAACGACTCCTAGAGCTATGAGGGCGGGGGCTTCGGCCCTTAGAAGGTCTAACCAAGCTCAACATTTCTGTGGAGTAGGAGTCAGACGAAATACACACCCTGGCCTCCTTGAGGAGTGGGCAGTAGGCTAACAACCTAATCACTTAAAAACTAAATTGTTACAGAAACCTCAACAATATCTTCAAACAACGAGATGGACGAGGAAGAGTCCTTCAGGGTGGAGCGTATGACGCGTACTCGTGAAAATCCGTCGCGAAAGCAACGCTTCTGATGACGATGATAGTCAACAACTAGGATAGGGAACTGGAACGTCAGAACCCTATACGACCAAACCAGACTTAAATTCACGTTCTTGTCTAGCTAATTTAAAATTATCTTAAAAATTGTCCCTTGTTGACTATAATATTGTCTCAGGAACATCCTCAATACAAAGCGAGCAGAAGTCGTCTTCAACGACCAACTGTGGGACAAGACCCTAACCACAAGACCCAATCCAGGTTATCTAGGTTGGGGGTTGTGCGGTAGGCTAACAACTTAATCACTTAAAAACTAGTCTGTTACAGAAACCTCAACAATATCTTCAAACAATGACATGGACGAAGAAAAGTCCTCTTGAGTGGAGCGTATGACGCATGCTGGTGAAAATCCACCGGGAAAGCAGCTGGCACAACATCGGTCGAGCTGAAGAGGATCTCCCGAAACCGCGTCCAATGGAGAGGTGTTGTTGCGGCCCTATGTTCCCCAAATAATCAAGAGGTAAGAGAGAAAAGGAAATGGGGATAGATCGACCACACACTCCGCAAGCCTGCTTCTAGTGTCACCAGACAGGCCCTGGACTGGAATCCACATGGGAAAACGAAAAGTGGGTCGACCAAAACAGACTTGGCGCAGAAGTGTTGACGCTGAGGTGAAGGCAGCCCCGGCACGACATCGGTCGAGCTGAAGAGGATCTCCCGGAACCTTGCCCGTTGGAGAGGTGCTGTTGCGGCCCTATGTTCCCCAAGTAATTACGAGTCATAAGAAGAAGAGTCATAAGAAGAAGAAGAGTCATAAGAAGAAGAAGAGTCATAAGAAGAAGAAGAAGAAGAAGAGTCAGAAGAAGAAGAAGAGTCATAAGAAGAAGAAGAAGAAGAGTCAGAAGTAGAAGAGTCAGAAGAAGAGTCAGAGTCAGAAGAAGAAGAAGAAGAAGAAGAAGAAGAAAAAGAAGAAGAAGAAGAAGAAACAACAAACAAGAAACAAGAAACAATCTCCATAGATTCTTTCGCCGTAACAACCCTCTTTATACGAATACTTTCATATAACATCCAATAAAATTATATTATTCCATATCTACAAATTATATTTACAGTTTAAGTATGTACGGAATAAAAGAAACATTGGTTTATATTTAAAGATCCCCCTGATTAGAAGTCGAATGAAAATGATAAGAAGGGAATATATGAAGACGTTACTATGGTACACTTCTCAAGATTATAAATTTTAGCAGATAAATTAATGGTTGAGGAGGATGGTTGAAATGCTTAAGAAAAGTCAAAAAAAAAATAAAACAAACAAACTGTTCCCACAACTCCAGGCATCTATACTTCCTGTCGCCTAACAATTGATGAGATAGAAAAGTCTTCTTCATCATCTCATCTATGAGATGTGCAGTTTCAGGACATCAGCAATAATGGCTCGCAAAAATTTCCTGACCTTTGTGGCTCTGATTAAGGTTTTTATTTTTTTGCTATCTCTCCTAAACCGCATTATACCAAGCATTTGCAGAACCGTCTTGTTATTCAAATCTTTTCTCTCTCTCTTTTTGGTTTTCATTAGGTCCTTTGAGTGTCAAATTATCCAAGCCCTCTTTCCTCATTATGTTTCATACTCTTTCTGATTCTAAGTGTCCTTTTTGTTTGTATTTCCCTTAAAACTTCATCGTTACTCACATATTCAATCCATAGTGTTCTCATCATTCTCCTGTAGAACCACATCTTTTCTTATTATATGTCACTTTCTCTTTCTGGTTCTATGTATAAATATTGTTTTCGTTTGCATTTTCCTTAAAAATTCGTCGTTTCTCACATATTAAGTCCATGGTAATCTCACCATCCTTCTGTAGAACAAATTTTCTATCTTGTGAGTATCATATACTCCAAGCATTCTTTCCTCATTATGTATCCTGTGACATTTTGATTATAAGTCTATGAGTCATTTTTGTTGGCATTTTCCTTAAAATTCCGTCGTTACTCACATATTCAGTCCATAGTATTCCCATCATCCATCTGTAGAACAACTTTTCTGACACGTGAGTGTCAAATTCCCCAAGCCTTCTTTTCCCATTATATTTCACTTTTCCCCCGTAAACCCCGTAATAACGGGATCGGGTTTGTCTACATCCCGAGACGAGACGCTGCCCTGTGTTACTGCGCTCTATGTATCTGTTATCGTTTCCGCAGAAATAAGCAGGAGGCTTTATTTTCGAAGCATCCAGCGTATTTAAATCACATCTTCAATAACGAATGATATATATTGAGTCGTATCTCATCATCAAGGATTTCAGATAACTAAATTTATATTTGTCTGTGGGTGCCAACATTTTTGGCTTTCTGACAAATTAATCACGATATATAATTAATCTTTTTTCTTGCAATTATAAAGTTTGTACTTTCACTTTCACTTTCACTTTCACTGGTTTTTGTCTGTTCTTTCAATTTACATTTATTCGTCTAAAGATTAAGCTTATTAGAAACATATCTAAATGACACTGAATCTTCATGAGCTTATTGTCTCTGTGCGCTTACCGTAGAGGGATACATAGCAAAATTAATCCACTGTGCTACTGACAAGTGTAATAGTAATTTTAATGGCAATATTAGTCGTTTCCTTATAAGAAAACATTCACCACTCACCGGTAGATATGGATTATGGATGTAGCTGTCAGAATTGGATGAATGAGATTTTGCCAAAAACTTTTAAGAAACCTATTTTCTAGACAGTAAATCGATTACCTATATACCGTTTTCACTGCGCATTATTTTACAAACGGTCTTTTTTCCCTCGCGTTTTCAATCGTCAGCGTCTATTGTTAGCCATACAAACACATTCAAAAGCTTCAAGTGTTCTCCTTACCGTAAGCCTTCCAGAAAGTTGGTGTCTTTCAACTGATCCTCATTTTCCCAACTGTGAAAAAATCATTTACGCCCACAGGAGTCACTTTTTCCGGCTATACCAGCTTGACAGTTCTGATCACTTTTGCCCATGCATTGAGTGACTGCTGGGACTTGAACTCAGCACAGACCTCAAGTGGACATACAATTCACCGGTAAAGATCCTGTAAAAAATAGCCGGTTCCCTGTACCATTCCAGCAAGTACCCGACTCCTCCTGCCCTTATCTATCAGATAAGAGCCAGATAAAGGTGAAAATAGAATAAGGCTGCTATATATAGGCAGGAGCTCCCAAGTCGTTACTTTCCATTCTTGAGACATTCCAGAAGTGTCTCCACATCCTTGTAGGTGATGAATTATTTTCCGCCTTACAACCCCTTTCCTACAGACGAAACGTTGCTAGCCTCCTCGATACTCTATCGTCATTCCCTTTGTATTCTACTGGTAATGAGGAAGTTCCACTCATAGAGTTTTTTTTTTTAAGCGTTTCACCCCAAGCAAGGCGAGAAGCCACTAGCACGCAAGGGGTTACAGAGAGTTGGAGCGAGAACAAAGAGGAGTGATAGAGGAATGAATGAAGAGACGGTTAGGGGATAGACCAGGGCATCTGGAGATGTCGATTGACATTACATTTGAATATTTGGAGATTATAGCTATCAGGGAAACAAGAAATGGGGAGAGAGTTCCACAGGCGAGAAGTGCGAGACATGAAGCTATTAGAGTAGAAGAGACGGCTACTTTTAACAGTTTCGACAGTGGAAGGGTGAGAGCGAGATGCCAGCCTAGTAGAACGCTTAAATTCATGTTGTTTGGGAACCGGCGAAAGCAGCCCATCGGAGCAGTTACCGTGAAAGTATTTATAAAAATGACAGAGGAAGACAAAATATTATTTTGATTGATACTTGGGGTATAAGAGAGTTCTGACAACAAGAAAATAGCAGTCACTATATTCGCTAATAATTATCTCTCTATCACTTTCCTTTCCAAGACCAAGGCTGGAAATGACCTTAAATGTGATTTTAAATCATCATCAAGAATAAACATTCTACTTGATATATGATATATAAGAAAGTTCTAACAACAAAATAGCAGATAATGAACTTGAAAACGCATGATCTAGAGGGAAATTATTTGCGAATAGAGCATCTGCTTTCTTGTACCTCATCTTGTGTAAATTAATTGAAACAACCGCTTTAGTTTCCTTTCTTTCACCATACCGTCAGTTTTAGACCGACTGGAATGACAGGATGTAATCGATTTCTATTTTTTCAAAGATTAGCTCATTTTTAGTCGTGTGCAATAATATGAATGTCATTTCGGGTTGTGTGATGAAATTTGTTTGGCATTGAAAAATATTGCGTTATTCGTGATTACATCAGATTTTCATCACGCCCAGACACTCTTGTCTCGATCGTCGATTAGTTGTCAAACGGCCATTGTCTGCGATGGATGTTACTCCAAGGAAGCATACGAAAATTGTAACGCTGCACGAACATACTGGCATGCTTTACCAGTGGGCAAATCAAAGTACTATAGACTGGCCCGGAAAATCTGATTCAGATCCAACCGAGAATCTGTGGTTAATCTGCAAGGAACGACTCTGACCCACTGGAATGACAGGGTGTAATCGATTTCTATATTTTTTTTGCCGTAGATTAGGTCATTTGCATTGGTGTGCAGTAATATGAATCTATATTCAGGTTTTGTGATGATATTTGTTTGTCCTTGAAAAATATTGCGTCATCCGTGATTGCATCAGATTTTTATCACGCCCAGACACTCTTGTCTCGATCGTCGATTAGTTGTCAAATAGCCATTGTCTGCGATGGATTTTACTCCAAGGAAGCATACGAAAATTGTAACGCTGCACGAACATACTGACAAGCCTTACCAAAGAGCAAATAAAAGTACTATAGATTGGCTCGGAAACTCTCCTGATTTAAATCCAATCTAGAATCTGTGGTCAATCTGCAAGGAATTACTTCGTGGGATGGACATACGAAGTACTGACATGTACAGTGGGTCATGTTTTATTGGAAAAATACGAAAAACAGTAAATAATAACGGAATTATTCGTTTTGCTTCAATTAATTTGCACAAGGGTGTATGTTACGAAAATAATATCCGACAATGCATTTTGCATCTATGGATTCTTAGATGATAACGTAAAATGTGTTGTGTGTGTTTAACATAATTAAATCTTTTATTAATTTTCCCAATATGGCGTTGCTGGAGACTAAAAAATAAATACCAAAATTTATTAAAAAATTATATATGCAAAAATGCCAAGGTTAAAGAAAAACTATTTTACTGTTTAAATTTCAGTGTATATTAATTCTTTATAGGTTTTTTCTATTATTTTTATTTTCTTGTTGACCGAAAACTGACTACGAATCTGTCATGCCTGATTTCGTTCAAATTGACTGGTCACAATAAAACTCCAAAAACAAAAGCATCCCCCCCCGCAAAAAAAATTAAACGAAATAAAAACAACATAAAATAAAAAAAAAATCCCAAAGACAAATTCACACCTGAAAAGAAGTGAAGGGGAAGATAAAGTCATTTTGTCTGCGTTATCGATTATCTCAAACTTGATTATTTCGATGGCTGGAGATTTAGCACGTACACAATTTGACTACATACATACCGATAAAGGTGCCGTACGACCACCGAAGCTCAAGCAACGTAGAGGCTGGTCAATAACTGGATGGGTATCCGCTTGGGAATATCAAGTGCTGTAAACTTCGATGAGCTGGTGGTGTAAGAAATGAATAGCTTGGAATTGTTCATACAAATTTTTACCATGATTTTGTATTAAAAAAAAATTGTATTATTCCTAAGAATTGGATTTCATTTTTTTTGTTTGTAACGTTGTGCGGATTGGGGATATGCGATTCAATGACATCGACTCAGTGAGAGATAAACACACATAAACACGCGCACACATATATATAGATAAATAGATTTTATTCAAACAGGAAACAGACTGTTACCGTCTAGTGTTGACGACACTGTTCACTTACACACACACAGATATACATATATATATATATATATATATATATATATATATATATATATATATATATATATATATATATATATATATGGGGGAAAATAAATATTTGTACACTTGAAAAATTGTATTTTTTATAAATGTAAAAGCCTTAAATAA
Source organism: Acanthosepion pharaonis (assembly GCA_903632075.3). Classification (NCBI taxonomy): domain Eukaryota; kingdom Metazoa; phylum Mollusca; class Cephalopoda; order Sepiida; family Sepiidae; genus Acanthosepion; species Acanthosepion pharaonis. Next base: position 1,329,412 of record CAHIKZ030005475.1, read on the forward strand.
AATGCATTAATTTCTGTTAGAATAAGAATTAATTAAGTTTATTATTATTTTTTAATAAAATGTATAACATGTATCAAAATTTGTTTTATTTAACGCTTTTACATTTATAAAAATACAATTTTTCAAGTGTACAAATATTTATTTCCCCCCACTGTAGATAGATAGATAGATAGATAGATAGATAGATAGATAGATAGATAGATAGATAGGGTAGTTAGATCGGAATGATAAAATATATAGAGATGAACTGACTCGGATAGATAGATAAATGAATAGCTCACACACATACACACACACACACACATATATATATATATATATATATATATATATATATATATATATATATATATATATATATATATATATACAGAGAGTCCATTAAGTTCGTGTGCACTTTAAAAAATTTATAACTTTATTTATATTTGCGATAGAAATAATTTGTAAAAAAGAATTAGAAATAAGTCAATCTATATTTTTTAAGGTTTTATTGAAATTTTATTTAAGTTTCCACATGTCCTCCATCATTAGCACTACAAAGGGTAATACGATTTTGCAGTTGACGGAAAACATTTGCCAACTGATTTACAGTAATGCCTGAAATCACATTAGTTATTTTAGCTATACTTAAAGCTAGGTACATTAAACTTTATAACATTTTATACAGATTATTTCTATCGCAAATACAAATAAATTTATAATTTTTTTAAAGTGCACACAAACTCTATAGACACCATGTATGTATATATATATATATATATATATATATATATATATATATGAAGGAAAATTTATTTTACTGTTTACATTTCAGTGCATATTAATTAGTTTTTATTTGATTTATTCTTTTAATTGATCGAAATCTGATTACGAATCTGTTATGTCTGATTTCGTTCAAGTTGGCTGGTCACAATAAAACTAAAAAAACAAAACATTTACTGTCATATAGAAGGTAATATATTATACTAGCAGCCATACCCAGCTCGTCGATCAGAAAAAGTGTTCAATTAGAATGGAGCAAAAACAGCATCATGTTTACATGTAACAGAATCTATCTACTTCAATTACTTTAAAGTACTTTCATTAAAAAACATTTTGAATTGATACAGTTACTGATATAACAGAAGTAGTCTGTATTTATTCAATCGAAGTTAGCCGAGGACATGAAGGGGTAAAACAGGCAACATGAAGACCCACTTCAGACTACAATTATTTTGGAGTTTTTGAAATTCATTTTGTCAGTGTGCAACCAGGGATGTAAAATAAGATACATTTTTAAAGCAAATGTTAAGTTTGATGAAAATTGGTTGAACGATCAACGAAAAATAAGAAAGAAACCAGTAAAAATCGCCATTTTTCGCCATTTACGCAGGTTTTCACTATGTCGGTTGACTCATTTATCAATTTAAAGGTTTGTTAAACAAAAAACTTATTGGTGGCTACAATGGAGTGTAGCTTGTATTAGATGGATAGAAAATTGAGGGAGTTTTAGTTAAAGATTTGTGTAGAAATCGATATGTGTTGAAATCGATATTCGTTTTTCGCTAAACGCTGTGGCGTATAAATAATAATGAGATATTGTTGAGCGCGTCATTATATAAATAACCAACATACCGAGTTTGAAAGAAATCGGAGGAAAAAAGTTGAATTTACTAATTTTGATCGGCTTTATCGATTATTGATTTTTTTAAATTATCGATTTTTACGCTAAGATCCTATCTCTTGCATTCTACAATCTATGTGCCAAGTTTGGTCAAAATCGGTTGGATGGATCTCGAGTGGAAAGGTATCACACAGTCAGCCAGACAAACACACAGATATCGTCTGTTTTATATATATATATATATATATATATATATATATATATATATATATATATATATATATATATCAGTTTAGAACGCTTTTCTTTGTTTCTATTGTTAATACTTTGCTTTTTTTTTTTTCTGAAAGGCATAAGATTGACGAGCATTCAATGTCATTATATAAGGTTAGCCAAACATAGAATTTCAACACTGTTGTCGTTGTTTCTAATAAAATTTTCCTATCTCTTAATACTTTGCTTAGTTTCTAGAATGCACCTTTCTCTACTCCTATGTGCCTTTGAATTCCCCTAACAAACTGACAACTCATATCTATCGTTTACTTACATTATTTAAATTATTCGGACTGTTATCCTCATCTTCATTGGAATATTCACAACGTTTCGGCTGCTGTACGCTCCGGCCGTCTTCAGGTGATTGAAATTTCGAAACGAACCCTTTATTTCGTCCACATGGTTAGATTCCAATTGCCTGAAGAAGGAGCGTTGCATTTTAAAATAATATCTTTTAATAAACCACATCGTCAATTTGCTTAAAGATATTATTTTCGCATCGTCTCCCCATGAGATGGTATAAGCATATATGGAACACACACACACACACAAATATATATATATATTGATGCATGTTTCATTAAATAATATAGACAAGTTTTGTCTATTTATTTTAAGTAAGTTCCTTTCATATTGTCTGATAAGCTTAATAACATTATCATTTAAAGCAACATGCCTGGACGCGTTTACAATTCCTGAAAATCCTCGTTGAGAACACTATACTTAAACATGAAAACAATAAATAAAAAATAAAAAATCTTGAAGCTACATACATAAAACAGTTGAAACCAAACATGAACAAAATAAACTACGAAATCTCCACAAATATTCTTAAATGGCTATAATTGATAACAGAAGCCATTGATTTATACCAATTTTTCGGCTTCCCATACTTAATACTTCTCGTTTTCACTCTCACGTGATCATGTGTCACAAGCTGCGACGCGATTTTCGCTTCCGCGTCTCGTATACACGAGTTAGTCTTTACTTTGAAATTTTTCATGCAACAAAAACAGACTACCATTATTGTTCCGTGTATTGGTTGATATATTGAAAAGTAATTGTCATCTTTGATAATGGCTTATGTAAGCCGAAACCTTAGATTGGATTTAAACATGTATCAATATGGTTATTTCCTTTCGTCTTTCAATGATAATGTTATTAAGCTTATCAGAGAATATGAAAGGAACTTACTGAAAATAAATAGACAAAACTTGTCTATACTACTTAATGAAACATGCATCAATGAAAAGCTGCAGCCTTAATATACACAATATATATATATATCTATATATATATATATCTTTAAATTCCTTGAGGAACATAGGGCTGCAAGTTTTTAAATGAGTAGATTGTTAGCGTTAGCCTACTGCACAACCCCCAAAATGGAGGATTAGGATTTGAATTCAGAGTTGTCTATGTCCTAGACCAGTTGCCATCCAAGGCTATAGAACCCAGTCTGTCCTACTATTTACCCATAGCTGGAGAGAGAATAGGATTCATACCTTTCCCAAGGTGATTAGCACGTAACTGAATGTAATTCGACTGGAATTCGAACACTGCTCTCCGATTCCTCAATCCGAGCCGCTATCCATTACACCATATATGGATTGCTTCTCATTTTTGCCTTCATCTGGAGGAGAATGTGTAACTTTCTTTGCCATAGAGGAGATTAGATCTTACATAGTCGTTTAACACTCGGTTTTTATAGGGACATATTCGGATGGCTTAAATAATTTGCTTAGTTTCTGAAAGGCATCTTATGAACCTCGAAATTTCTGTCACACATTTCGGCGTTCGGTATCACATTTTCGCAACTTATCATTGAATAAGAACACTAAACAGAACAAAAACAAGAATCAATAATCATTGCACAGGATCATCGACGAACGAAAATCGATTTTTTATCGTTCTAACGTGATATTTTTTTATCTAATTTTGAGAAATGAAACAAGATGGCGGTGGACAATAGCATTGATATTAGATTTGAGAGAGAAAAACAGAAAGATAGGAAGAATACTGAGAAAGGAGTCCAAATGCGACTAGTAAAGAGTGGGGTGTGGAGATGCGACGACAAGAGACGTGTTTGTTTTGTAAAGGTTGTTCTGCCATTCCAATAATTCCGTCGCGTCCTTGTTTAAAATCTACACTTCCAGCATTCCGCTGAATAAAAAGATCGACTGACAAATCAAAATAATCTAATTTGGCGTTTCATTGATAGCATCTATATTGCCAGAACGATATATTGCCAAGTATTTATAGATTTATCGGATGTTTACATTCGCATCCAGTTCAATAATATACAACCAGACAGATACAAGTTCATACAAAGACTGCAGCAGGAAAAGGTACCCGCAACATCTCCCACCATCAGATGATGACCCTAGCTTCAGACATGGTTTATATATATATATATATATATATATATATATATATAATACCGGTCCTAAGGAAATAAATTATAATCTTATGAACTCTTAAAGTTTCTGTTTCATAATATAATTAATATTTGCTGTTTTTACATTGAACTCTCTGCTTTGCACCCTCCTTGAAATTATCCATACAGCTTACCAAATAACTTAATTAACTAAATATATATATATATATATATATATATATATAATTATTTTATTTTATTTAAAGTACCAAGCTCTGTTTCATCTTCAAGCGAATTTTGGGAATCCAAAAATTTCGCTTGAAAGATGAAATAAACTTAGTACTAATTCAATTTACTTCTAATAATTATATTGAAGTTTTCAGCTCTTGATTTTGAAACATGAGAACTCTTATGTAGCGAAGGAATCATATTTTAAATAAATAATTTTATTTAGCCTCTACTTTTGTATCGAGGCCTGTTTTTTTTAATAAAAACAAAAATACTAAAGAACTTCGGATTATTTACCTAACGAGTTCTTTCGTATTTTTTATATATTTTCACACACACACACAGATATATATATATATATATATATATATATATATATATATATATATATATATATATATGTATTATTTAAAGAAAGTTGTCTCGATTAGCCGAACACAGCGTAAAAAATCTGGAGGTTAGTAAACAATCCGCAGCTGGCATCAAATACCTACCTTCAGTAGTTGTTTCAAATATCCACTTGCTATTCCGGCTTAAAGGACCCACCTTCAATTCCGGCCTCAAATACCCACCTCCAGTCCGAACTTAATGGACCCAACTTCAGTGGCGGCATCAAATACTTATTTTTATTTCCAGCTTAAAGGACTCACCTTCCGTGTCGTCTTCAAATCTCCGGCTTCAGTGTCAGGGTCAAAGACCAACCTTCAGTGCTTGGTATCAAATACCCACTTGTCAGTGACATCTTTTAGCATGATACAGACTATCGTCTCTGGGTGTTGACTTCAATGTCCACTTTTATAATTACGTACGTTATATCCCTGATATTAAGCATAACTTAAAAGCATATTTTATCATTATATATATATATATATATATATATATATATATATATATAGATAGATAGATAGATAGATAGATAGATAGATAGAATAATGTATTCAGAAATTGGAAAATAAAAAAAAAATTAAATAGGCAACACTTGTCAGTTGAATTTCACATAAGTTGTTTGGATATATATATATACATATATATATATTTATTAAAGACATTTTTTTATGTTTAACGTTGTTATTTTATAGATACAAGTATTTAAGCAAATGCTCTGTTTATGATAAACAGTATTAAATAACATTTACCGGACTGAATGTCCGAGAAATTTTCATAGAAAACGTTAAACATAAAAAAATGTCTTTAATAAATAAATTGTCGGACCTTGTCTATTTCTTAATATATGACGTCATTTGTTTACATTCGATACGCCAGAGCAGTTATGAATGTACGAGATTCATGGAAGATTGGAGTTTATAAGCAGTAAATTCGACCTTGTCTACCGAACGGTTCTTTGTAGCCCGGAGGTAAGGCACGTCAGCGTATATGACGGTTCCGTATAGGATGCAGGTTCGAATCCTGTCAAAGAACGAATATATTCTATGAAAATTTCTCGGACATTCAGGCCGGTAAATGTTATTTAATACTGTTTATCATAAACAGAGCATTTGCTTAAATACTTGTATCTATAAAATAACAACGTTAAACGTAAAAAAATGTCTTTAATAAATAAATTGTCGGACCTTGTCCATTTCTTAATATATATATATGTTGTGTGTGTGTGAAAATATATAGAAAATAGGAAGGAACTGGTTCGGTAAATAATCCAAAGTCTCTTAGTATTTTAGTTATTATTTTTTAAAAATAGTGCTCGATACAAAAGTAGAGCATAAATATAATTATTTATTTAAAAATATGATTCAAAAATCGACATAAGTCCCCATGTTTCAAAAAACAGCCAAAACTTCAATATAATTATTTAAATTAAATTGAGTTAAAAATTGAGTTAAAATAAGCTCTATTCCATTTTAACTCAATTTAATTTAAATAATTATATTGAAGTTTTTTTTGTTTTGAAACATGGGACTTTTTTGTCGCGATTTGGAATCATATTTTTTAATAAATAATTATATATATATATATATATATATATATATATATATATAAGAACTAGAAAATTTCACAAAATACTGCTGCCGAGTACGTGATGACTGTGTGATGCATGAAACTTTTAGTTGTGGCCGGTTATTCTTCATCGCAAATTTATACAGAAAATTATTTTAAGGCTTTACCAGTAAATGTGCCATTTAGTTCTTTTACAATGGGGTGCGTCTGTAGCATAATTCTTAGGTGTTTTTTTTACTTTGTAAATTATTTACATGATATGTTCTGAGATGGTGGACTTTGAGGGTACGGTATTGTTGAGTAGTATTTTGCCTTGAGGTTTATGTTACCTTATTTGTTTTTTCCTGCTATCAAGATCTTTCCGGGCGCACTTTTCAAGGGAGTTTCATTCCTCTCTTAGTTTCAAATTAACACTTCATTCTTCATATATCCCCAATTTAATGCCGTAAGGTTAATATCCGGGTTTAATTTTATAAAACCTCTTCCCTTTACGACAACTACCTTCCACATTCCCCTGACTGCTTCCTCGTGCCTTTCGTCTGACTGAAACATTGAAATGGATAAATTCTATATGAGAGTTTCGACAGCTGTCACAGTTAAATTTCTAATTCCGACACAAACCCAGTCTATATACCGGGGTTGAAGAAGACTGACGAAGATTTGTCGGTTAAAATAGGTCTATTCCGCATATGAGGTAATTTATGGTTCACTACTATTTATTTGCTCTGTAATAATAAATACATTGAGCTCTTTTTGTGAATCAGTTTTAATATTTTATATTACTAGGATCATCTTGTATTATATAACAACCGATTTGTTACCTTTTATATATATATATATATAATATTATTTATATGGAGGGAGATACAATTAGGCTAGTATAGACAGATTGATGTTAAAATTTGGATAGATAGATAGATAGATAGATAGATAGATAGATAGATAGATACGCACACAGCTATGAACGGAGTGAGATATACCTGGTAGATGTACACAAATATGTCTGAATACAGATATTAAGAGATAGATAGATAGATAGATAGATAGATAGATAGATAGATAGATAGATAGATACGAACAGACTGAGATAGATAGATAGATAGATAGATAGATAGATAGATAGATAGATAGATACCGGGTCTAACAATAAAACTGTCCAAAACGTGTAACAGTAAAATTGTCCAATTGTTAGATTAAGCTTTGAACCATTGTATCTTCGAAATGATCAAAGATATCTTACTGGAATTCTCCGATGTTCTTATAACATTATTGGTCTCGACTTTGAGCAATAAGAATGTATAATTACTCTCCAAGTTTAACAGATGAATCGTTACGAAAATGACATGTTCATTATTAATTAATCATAGCTAATAATGGGAACCTCATGAAGAATTGAAATAAATTCATATATATATATATATATATATATATATATATATATATATATATATTATTCAGGTTGATTTTCCAAGTTATTCAATATGATATTCTCCATCCTCTCACACCTTCTAACCTTCTGTCCTGGAGTAACAAAGTACAGCACACTTTTCAAGTCTTTTTTCATTTCTCTTTAGACTGTCATAGCTGAAACTTCTCTCTCGCGTGACGAACGTCTTATGAATTGAATTGGATCTTTTACAATTCATCTCTTTATCTCTGAATTCAGTGATAATCCCTCTTCCTCTTGTAACGTTCTGATGCAGCGAAATGGATCCACCACATATTCCACTTGTCAAAATAGCTGCAGGCCTCGGGAGACGCATGCATTTCCATAGAAGTTGAGAAACTTTTTTATTTTACTGAACACTCATTGCATGCTGGCCAATGCTGGCCGATGCTGATTCGTGACATCAATGTCCACTTTTTTTCAAATTTCATTAACCGGCCTATATAATCTGCATATTATAAGGAGCACATGCGAACTAGCTTTCATTTAATCATATATATATATATATATATATATATATATATATATATATAATATGGACTCTCCCGTCGGTTTCGACGTATGAGTATCTGCCAGCTTATTGAATCAGTTATGAAAGTTTATGCGCTAATCTTAAGTGGCATTTAAGACCCGCTAGTGATTTACAAAGTAGGCCACATATGGAGCAAGTGTGAGGATTGTGAGATGAGATAACTGTTAGATTGGTTGACCTTTTAGATCTTGCTCTCGCTTCTTATATATATATTAATTACCACCCAAAATGTTTGGAAATTATGATATAAAAAATCACTTTGCCTAGGATATATTTTCCATCATCTGCTTCAAAGAATTGGATATTCACCTGATTCGTTTCACACATTACAATAGATACTGCTCACAAAGTATATTCCAAATGTCCGTACTTGTTTTTTGAGAAGGTACGATATTCTTGACGAATACCTCGGACATATATGTGTCTCCGTGCGCACGTATATTTTTAAATCCCGAATTGCTTTTATCACAAAATAATGCTAGACAATTTACAATGTATTTTTATGTACACAGCATATTGCTTATGTGCCAACTCTCCATTGCAACGAAAGTGCTTTGCTTCCAGACACTAATTTGACCTGTTGTATATAATTCCAGACAGAACTGCATTAAACATTGTTTGATATATTAAATAAGTAAAGACCACGGAACTTTGTCGATACTTCAGCAGTCACAATAGCTTAGAAATTTAGTCGATTGTCATGATCTGTTTGATGAGCCATGCACCAACTGTTGTGCAACGGGCATTGATCGTCTTTCGCGGCGGTAGTCGTGACAAAAGGCATCGCAACTCACCATTCTAGGGTTGATAGCCCTCGCTTTATTTCGACGTACCTTTCTTTCACCATATGGTCAGTTTTAGACTCACTGGGGTGACAGGTTGTAATCGATTTCTGTTTTTTCCTCGGATTTGATCATTTGCAATAGTGTGCAGTAATATGAATCTATTTTCAGGATCTATGATGAAATTTGTTTGATATTGCATCATCCGTGATTGCATCAGAGTTTTATCACGCCCAGACACTACTGTCTCGACTGTCGATTAGTTGCCCTACGGCCATTATCTCCGATGGCCGTTACTAGAAGAAAGCGTACGAAAATTGTAGCCTTACCAGTGAGCAAATCAAAGTACTATAGTACTGGCTCGGGAACTCTCTCGATTTAAATCCAATCGAGAATCTGTGGTCAATGTGCAAGAAACGATTTCGTGGAATAGACATACGGAGTACTAACGTGGGAACTGGGTCATGTTTCATTGGAAAAATACGAAAAAAGTAAATAATAACGGAATTATTCGTTTTGTACCAATTAATTAGCACAAGGGTATAGATTGGAAAGTGTAACGTAAATCATACTAGGAAAATACATTTCCAGTCGTCCGGATGGACCATGAGCAGTTTTCCTTATTTCCAAAAATATCTGCTGACTCCTCAAAACGCGAGAAACTAAACCAGTGCTTAGTCCTGGCGACATTAATATACGTTTGGTCATAGCCACATCACAGCAGCATACAAAGACATGTGATTATATGGTCATAATATTTTGTGACGTGTTTTTCATCATCCAATCACGTTATTTTACTTAGTAAAGAAAATATAATCGCACCAAATATGGTTCTCTGTCGATCTACAGAATAAAGCTGGGAATACCATTGACAGAGCATGTGAGTTACGAAGAAGGTTAAAGGAACGTTGAAACGAAAGGGTCACTTAAACTTTGAATCAGAAAGACAAAGTTTGAAATTCCTGGGACACATTATGAAAGAAGATGTTTTGGAGAATGGGATGGTCAAAAGACACAGAAGGTTTGAGGAGAAACAGTGAGTCACCGACGTACCAAGCTTGTGGCAATGGATGATAGAAAAGAAAAACGATTGTAATATCAAATAAATAAGAACTGCTAAGGACATTAAGTTGTTGAATGTGTTTCTGTCTTTTAGCATTTGTTTTTATTAAATTTTTCGAAATCTGTTCTTTCTTTTTAAAAAAAAATATATATATATATATATATATATATATATATATATATATATATATATATATATATATATATATAATTGGTGTCTTATCAAGTGATGTTTGTTGAATGTAGAATAAAGCGTTTTAAAAGGTTCAACTCAATCAAACATCCATCGCTAGAAACGCTGTTACATAGCTGGAATGACCAGTCAAAAAACAAGTATATGAGAATTCAAATAACTTGACAACGGACTTTAAGGTTATAATAATTATTTAATGCTTTAATGTTGGGGTTAGACTAAAGTAGAATTCATTCTAACTAATAAATATTAAATTATACTATAAAATTTAAAATTACCAATTTTAAATTTTAAATTTAATCTATATTAAGTTTAAAATTCTAAATTTATTTAAAAAAGAAACAGAGGAAAAAAATATATATGTTTTTTTTTTATTTATTTTCTTTTTATTGAAATTAAGTTGGAATAAACGTTAAGATCCAAAGCTGCTCTGAACTTCATGAAAACGTAGATCCATTTGAAGCAAGAACATGGGGAGGGGAGGATGAAATCTTGCAAAAGACAAGACATGCACAATCAGATTATAATACATAAACACGCACATGTATTTAGATATATAAGCACGTTAAAGAAACCCCCACCAAGAAATATTCAAGTTTGAAAAATAGATATATACGCATAAATATAACACCATCTAATATATAAAAAAAAAAAAAACACACAAATATATATAAATATTTCATATACACCTATATAAGCAATAGTACACATACACGAGTACAAAAATATAACAACAGCATCACTTGATAGGACACCAGAGGTGTTGAAACAAAATGGCTATTTTTGTAGTGATTTTATAACATTTTTATGTTATAATTTTCGAATAAATAATTATATTCGCTCTACTCTGTATTGAAAACTCTTAAGAATAGTATTTGTTGGTTATTGGAATTTATTCCGTATACGTCAATCCTACACTTGGTATATATATATATATATATATATATATATATATATATATATATATATATATATATATATATATATATATATTAAAGACATTTTATGTTTAACGTTGTTATTTTATAGATACAAGTATTTAAGCAAATGCTCTGTTTATGATAAACAGTATTAAATAACATTTACCGGCCTGAATGTCCGAGAAATTTTCATAGAATATATTCGTTCTTTGACGGGATTCGAACCTGCATCCTATACGGAAGCGTCATATACGCTGACGTGCCTTCTCTAGGCTACAAAAGAAGCGTTCGGTAGACAAGGTCGAATTTACTGCTTATAAACTCAATCTTCCATGAATCTCGTACATTCATAACTGCTCTGACCTTGTCCATTTCTTAATATATATATATATATATATATATATATATATATATATATATATATATATATATATATATATATATATATATATATATATATATATATATATATATATATATATATATACAGATTTAGTATAATTCCAACTTTCGTAGCATTTAATTTAAAAGAGGACTCGAAACAAAGGAGCAATATTATTTATTTTAGACTAATACATCGAAAGCGTGTCAAAATCGCTACACAATTGCAGTCGTGTTTCGATGCGTATCAATGCATCTCATCAGGCAATTGTAAATTACTGGCGAGTGAGTGATTTATTTAGATTTAAAAGCAAAATACAACTGAAAAAAAAGTGGTTATAAGGTTTGTGGACTTTACTCAAATCAACCATTTAAATGTGACCTACTTTGAATTTAAATTAAGCCAAGAAGCAAAAATTAAAAAATTATTTTCCATAACTGGGTCCTGACCCGTAGATTGGCAGTCAATGGCATCACAGACGTTAAACATTTTACACACTAGACGATGTCCTAAGAAAAGAAGGTGGAGTGGTAATTTATCAAAATACTAAACAATTTGTTTTTCGTAAAAAAAAAAAAAAGGTTTGTATTTTTCTTTTTAATCTAAATAAATCGTTCACTCTCCTGTAATTTACAACCGGCTGATGAGGTGCATTGATACACATCGAAACACGACTGCAGGTGTGTAGCGATTTTGACATGTCTTGATATAATATCCTATATATATATATATATATATATATATATATATATATATATATATATATATATATATATTCCCACCAATAAACTTTGTCCATTGTTATTTTTTATTATATAATTTACTCTATTTACCTCGATTTAGCTCTGTTAAGCGAGGTATGAAACCAATTAGCTAGCCCGTTTTTTCAGTTTTACTTTTTATTATCATGAGTGGTAATAATAAAACTAATTTTTGTCTATTCGTGGCAGTGATAAAATTTTGTACCACCAAACATATCTTTAAATATATATATATATATATATATATATATGAATAAAAAACAGACCAAGTTAAGATTCCATTATTTCACCATAACCCCTTTGAAAAAGGGTTATGGTGAAAATAACAATACATGGAATCTTAACGTGGTCTATTTTATTCAAACATATCTGCTCTGAATTTTACACTGAGCTCTCTAGATATCATCCTCCTCAGGTCTACACATACGGATTACCTAATTTTTTGCATATATATATATATATATATATATATATATATATATATATATATATATATATAAGTATAAGTATTGGTGTATACGGAATTTTTTTAAATTCCCAAAAATACTATTCAGAGTAGAGCTAATATAATTTATTTGAAAATTATACCTAAATATATTATAAAATCACTAAAAAAAATAGTAATTTTGCTTCAACATTACTAGGGTTTTATCAAGTCATGACGTTGAATGTCATATATGCAATTCAACTATATATATATATATATATATATATATATATATATATAAGGGGGAATCATATTTTATAGTTTATTATGTTTTTTAATTATTTTTTTCTATTTTTGTTTCGTCAGAGGCTAGATATTTTTTTTTTGAAAATCAGTCGGACGCCGAGCTCTGATTCAGTGCCTACTACGTTCTCCAGACCCCACACCCACGTGTTTGTGTGCTTGTTTGTGTGTGCGTGTGTCTGTGTGTGTCCGAGGTCCGCTCAAAAATTTATCAATGCTAGAGATATAAAATAAAACTACAACACCGATCAATCGAATTTTCTTCAAAGTAGTCACCCTCTGAAGCCACACGTTTTATCCAGCGTGGTTCCCATTGACTCCATCAGAGGTCTTCTGCTAAACGTATGTAATTTATCAGCATGTACAGGACGAGTAACATTTTGTAATGGGAAATTAATGGAAAATATAAATATTAAAAATTTCATCGCATAAATTTCATGTCATAATTAAAGTCAATAAATTTAACTTAATATTTTACAATTGTTCTAAAAAGAATATACCTTTGAAGCCATCTATTTCGTTAGGATGCAAGTCGGTTAGACTGTAATCTAGATGACTTCAAACTTAAAGAATTTTATCTCATAATTTTGATATCGTAATTAAATCCAATAAATTAACATATTTTTCTACTGTTCTTAAAATATACCGTAAAAATCACACGTATCATTAGGATGCAAGGCGTTTAGCATGTAATCTAGATGACTAAAAGCAGAACGAATCTATGTTGGCATTGATTTTAAATTGTGACTTACTTTCTATACACATTTACATTTTCAAACATTAAAATTTCCAAATTTAAATCAGAAATTCCTAAGTTCGGGAGTCCTCCAGTCTATATATTAGCCTCTAAAAGATGACAAATTCCGATATTTATCGAAACCTTGAAGAAGAAAGTACAATAGTCACTACAACCATAAATAAACTTTTCTGTTCATATTGTTATAAATTATTCTGCAGACTAATATATATATATATATATATATATATATATATATATATATATATATATATATATATGTTTTTTTTTTTTAAATTAGGGGTGCACTGTAAATTGATCCCATTACGCAATATCTACTCATACTACGTGATATTCTTTTTGATATATCCTAATCTGGAGTCCTGAATCGATAGTAATACATACGTAAATTGAACGTTTGAACAGCAAAATCATTAACATTAGAATTAGCCACTTTCTGCGAGATTCATGAAAAATGTAATTATTAAAAATGTTGTATTTACATTTTTTCATCTTACATTTGATTTTCCCTCTGAAAGTTCTCCACTGCCTTAACCAGGTATTGAACTCACTTTCGTTTGGGTCTTTCACTGGATCTAACCAACGACTTTATCCACTGTGCCATGTGTCCTTGAGGAGGACACATGGCACACTGAGGAATTAGCAGGAGGTAACTGATAACTATCATCCATCAAACATGGCACGTGGAACTAGAACAGTCTACCCCAGTGATCGAAATAAATGGTTCAGTTCGAAATTCCAACCACCTGACGAAGGCCGGAGCGTACAACGGCCGAAACGTTGTGACAAATATGGCGACAAAGATGAGGACAATAGTCCAACTAATGTAAATACTGTACATAATACCTCATCTCAGAAATATTGACAGACATTAAAAATATTATCGCATAAATTTAATGTCATAATTAAATTCAATAAATTTAACTTAATATTTTACAATTGTTCTTTAAAATATATCGTAATTTTTTTCTGACTTAGGAATTTATAATTCAGAATCAAGAATTTAAAAGTTCGGGTGGAGATCTTTTCCGACCAGAAATTGTCATTTAATCAAATTATTTTTTTCATATTTGCGTAGATGAAGTACTCCAGACCATGAATAAAAAAAAAGTATTGCATCTAAGTTAATAGGAGGTCCAGTTTGCTGTGTAAATTCATTGTAAATTGTTCCCCCTAGATAATATGCTCATGCCACAAGATTTCTTAAAATAACGAACAATAAAAAAAATGAAAATCCTAATTTGGAGGGTCTTTTCCATTTTCCCTTGTAGAAAAAGGATCGCTCGATAAAAGATGATCCCTCGAAGATGAACCCTCAAAAAATATGATCTCCTGAAGAAAGATGATCCCTCGAAGATGAACCCTCAAAAAATATGATCTCCCGAAGAAAGATGATCCCTCGAAAAAAGTGATATCAGATTTAGATGCTGAACATATAACATTTCTTTCTCAGTTTGGAAAAATGGCAAAATAATAGACCCAAAGAAAGATCTAACACATTTAAATGGATACTAGTTGAGCTACAGCATGCTAGTTGGATATGCATGCAATTCAAAAATTGCATGCATATTTAAGTGCATGCAATTTTTGAATTGATGTATGGAGGTATTTGTTAAGCAAGGAATATAATTTTACTATCCTTGGTGCTTTTACCACAAAATATTTAGAAATTAAATTTGGAAAATTAAAAAAGGTTTTGATAGTGAATCTCTATCTATAAAAGGCAGGATGTGTGTGTGTGTGTGTGTGTGTGTGTGTGTGTGTGTGTGTGTGTGTGTGTGTGTGTGTGTGTGTGTGTGTGTGTGTAACAAATACATGGCCGCAATTTTCGACGGATTTGCACCAAAATTTACATGCAGATGCTCCAAGTTAGCGGGAAGGTCAAGGCCAAGGCCGACTTTGCTTTTCCCAACTCCCATCGATAGTGGAAATAATCGATTTTTTTTTTCATTTGCTTTTGCGGCCAATGTTCATGTAGCCTATACCTGGCTGCTTACGAATAGGCAGGAAGATTCTATTGGCCAGCGTGAGAACCAACAGCTGACTGACACGAATGTTAACTAGCATGCAAAAAAATCGATAGCTGCATTCGTCACAAGTGGGAAAAATTTAAATCTGCATGGCACTTTGCTCCAATTGGCTCATTCGCTTGCTTAAACTCAAGGTTGATTCTGATTCCGCAGAACTGGGTTGGGTGTGAAAAAAGTATTTGTTGTTAACATTTTTTTTTCATTCGGTTTTTCCAGTTACGAGTCCTTTTTAAAGCTGATCGTTTTGTGTTCATTTTGTTTAGTTCTTTTTCGTAACAGATTTAATGTTTAGTATAGAGCTTAGAAAAATTCGCAGTATGAGATAGGCAAGAAGTAAGGCATGTAACAACATCAGCACGGAAAAGGGCACTCCTTTAAAGGCAAGGAAGGGCAAAAATATTTTAAGTCAAGTGATAGCGATTGCTGAATGAGTCGTACGATTTTTGAATCAAGCAGGGCCATGCTGCTAGTATTTTATAAAAGTAAAAAACTTATTTAAAAAATTTAATCTTGAAATAACTAAATTATTAAGATTAGAACTTTGATGCGAGCCATAATCGCTAAAAAATTTGGATATTTGATGCATGCAATGACATGTGAAACATTTGATAACTTCAAAAGCCTCAGAATCAAATTTACAAAAACTATCAAAGTTGTTAATTATGTCTTACTTCAAGTATTTTCACACTTTTTTGATACACTGTTTGGTAAAATGTTGAAGTTGCTTTCTGTTGTAGCATACCTGCAGACAATAATGGGTATGTCCCCCTTCACATAAATACAGTAGTAAAACCACTTGCTGGCCCATGTGAGTATAGTTTCGCTCTAGCAGAAACCCATTTACAGTTTTTTCTTTTACTTTTCTTCTTTTTTTTGTTCTTTTCGTTTTTTAAATTTTTCTATTTTTTTCCCTCCCCACCACTCAAAGGCATTTTGTCCGAATGATTCTCCTTATTTGATAGTTTAGTAAGAAATCCCGGTTCGAAAGTTAAAAAAGAAAAAAAAAGAAAGAAAAACGGGAAAAATGGAAAATTAAATGTCTTCGGCTAGATGCGAAGGTGTCTCGTCAGTATTCTAACGATGGTGTGACAGTACCTTTTTGCTTGATATATTGTCTGAAATTCGAATTGTTTTAGCCGCTTCTATCTCCTGCTTCTAAATCTTATTGAAAGCATATCTCCCAAGCCCAGTACTTGGTGAGGGCGGAGGATTGGCCGTTGATTCACCCCCCCAACCAGGTCGATGCTTGGACATAAGGTAAGCCGTATATTCAGTCACCATCATAAGAAAGAAGGCAGACAACCACTTGCTGGCCCATGTGAGTATAGTTTCGCTCTAGCAGAAACCCATTTACATTTTTCTTTGTTTTTTCTTTTTTGTTCTTTTCGTTTTTTAATTTTATCTATTTTTTTCCCTCACCACCACTCAAAGGCATTTTGTCCGAATGATTCTCCTTATTTGATAGTTTAGTAAGAAATCCCGGTTCGAAAGTTAAAAAAGAAAAAAAAGAAAAAAAAACGGGAAAAATGGAAAATTAAATGTCTTTGACTAGATGCGATAATAAATCCGGGTAACCGTATTTTCAATTTCTTTTTAGAAGAGACATTGGGACATACTAATGTGATAGATTATAGCCAAGTATGAACCAGGACTCCTTACCTGTTATCTCCCCCAATCCTTCCCTCTGTTTTTGTCGTTGTTTCTTTTGTGTTATCTGTAATAGGAATAGATAATCCCTTCTACCGCCCGGTCAACACTCCTCCCCCTTCTATTGGACATGAGTAGAGGCTTACACCTTGTTTCTTGTCTAGGAAGGGGTTCCCGGTACTGTTTCTCTCTCCGGCCTTTGTATTAGTGCAGCTCTGTTTCTCCCGTGATGTGTGCAGTCTGTGGCATCACCTCTTCATTCTGAGGTACACGGTTGACAGTTCTCTGGTTGCTGTTTCCGACTGGTGGTTAGGAGCCCTAACTCTTGCATAGCGTCTTGAGCGGCCGCTCTGATCAACAGTTGTATAATACAGGGGTGTTTGTAGTGCCATGTCGCGCATGGAAGATGTCCCTACAGTCACTTCGGTGGGCAGCCCTGAGGCCACATAATGATGCAGATTTTGCCAACTCCTCTCTGCCCGCGTCACGGTCGAAACTGTCTGTTTCTTTTACTTTGGGCCTTCTCATTTTACAAACAAAATTCAACATGAGTTACAAAAACCGAAAGATTAACCCTAAACCAGCTTCTCAAAAACCACCTAAGCCCCTCAACATTTCGTTCTCCAACATCCGGGGCATTAGGACAAACTTCTGCAGTCTGGAATCTTTCCTCACTGCAAACGGCCTAGATGTACTGGCTCTGTGTGAGACAAACCTTGTCTCGTCTATTCCCTCCTCTGATCTCTCGATCCTCGGCTACCTTCCTCTCCTCGGGAAAGACTCTCTAATCCACATGCACGGTCTTGCAGTCCTCTCTCGAATCGCCTGACCAGTCATACATGTGTCTCCGACTCTCTCTCCTCAATGCGGTAAGCTATCTCTTCTTCCTTTACCGCTCTCCATCCTCTCAAGACTGTGAGATACTCGATAGCATTTCTGACAATATAGACAAGGCTCTCTCCCTCCATCCGTTTGCTCACATTTTTGTGTTTGGTGACTTTAACGCCCATTACACCTTGTGGCTTAAGAATGCTACTACTGACCATGCAGGCATTCAAGCGCTCAATTTTTCAATCTCCCATTCCCTCACACAGATAGTTAACTTCCCCACTCGTTTTGCCTTCAACCGGGAAGGTAAAGCCTCTCTACAACGACCTGTGATTTACCTCCATCCCCGAATCCTGCAGCGCCTCGCAACTCTGCCCTTTTGGTAACTCTGACCATGCAGTAGTATCGGTTAACATCTCCTTTAACTCCACCCCCTATAAAGAACCTCCTACCACTAGAACTTCGTTCTACTAGCAACGAGCTGACTGGGACGCGTTCCGTGATTTCCTCCGCGATGTCCCCTGGTATGGAGTCTTTAAGCTCCCCGTCCAAGAATGTGCTTCTGAGGTCTCTTCCTGGGTTAAAGCTGGAATCGACGCTTTCATCCCATCAAGGAAATATAGGATCAAGTCGCGCTCCTCCCCCTGGTTCTCGGCTGCTTGCTCAGCCGCCATCGCCCATAGGAACCACTACTTCCACCTATACCGTAGCGACATGTCTGACTGCAATAGACGTCTCTCCGCCTCCGCCCGTAACGAATGTAAGCGTGTCCTCAATGATGCTAAGTCACTATTTGCGGCTCGAATGAAGGAACATATTGCATCTCGCAAATTTGGCTCCAAAGATTATTGGCGTTTCTGCAAGAGCGTATTGAACAATTGCAAACCCTCTATGCCTCCTTTATTCAACCAGTTCGAAGTCCTGACCTCCTCTACCGACAAGGCTGAATGCTTTGCTCGGAAATTTTCATTCAACTCGACGCTCGACTCTTCCGGTGTACCCATACTCGACTTCCCTCTTAGAACTGAGGCCATATTGAGTGGGTTAAACTTAACCCCATCATTGGTACTGAGCGTTATCTCTAATTTAGATCGCAACAAGTAGTGGAGACGGGATACCAGCCATTGTCTTGAAGAAATGCGCGCCTGAACTGGCGCCCGCCCTTTCGAAACTATACAACTACTGCCTCAAGGAATCTTGTTTTCCTGACTGCTGGAAGTCCTCTTCGATCGTTCCTGTCTTCAAGAACTCCGGCGACCCCTCTGACCCTTCCAACTACCGTCCTATCAGTCTCCTTCCCCTCTTCGGCAAAGTCTTGAAGCTCTAATCAATACCGGGGTGGTTAACACACCACATCCCATAATCTGCTCTCAGACAAGCAATATGGTTTCCGCTTTGCCCGATCTACAGCCGATGTGCTTACAGCCATCACTGAAACAGTCTACCGAGCTCTTCAAAATAACGGGGAAGCCCGAGCCGTGGCACTAGACATCTCCAAAGCATTTGATAGGGTTTGTCATGCCGGCATTCTTCGCAAGCTCCAGGGTTATGGCATTTCGGGTCGATTATATAACCTAATACAATCATTCCTGTCAAACCGTGAATTGAAGGTCGTTCTCAACGGATTCTCCTCCAGTTCCTGTCCCACGAACACAGGTGTTCCTCAAGGCTCCATCCTAGTCCCCACTCTATTCCTTATCTACATAAATGACCTTCCTGGCGCCATAACCTCCCAAGTTGGCATCTACGCGGATGACACCACAATTTATTCCTGCCTCAAAAACAAATCTAGTCTCGCTGACAAAACTCACCTGGCCGTGCGTCTCGAAAAGGACCTCCAATCGATTGTGAACTGGGGCATGAATTGGCTGTTCAACTTCAACGCTTCTAAGACAAAACTGCTCTCTATTAATCACCACAGAGATCCTTTCCTTCCCTCCATTAGAATGTCTGACGCTAAACTTCTCTAGAGCAACTCTCTGCGGCTTCTCGGTCTCACGTTGACTGCTGACCTGAGATGGAATAAATACATCGTCAATTGCCTCGTCCACTGCAAGGAAATTTGGCTCCCTGAGCCGCGCTAGGAAGTTCTTCTCCCCTGAGTCGATCCTCCAGATATACAAATCCACAATTCGCCCTTGCATGGAGTATTGCTGCCATATATGGTCTGGCGCCCCTTCTGTTTGCCTCGGGGTTCTTGATAGGCTCCAGAGGCGGATATGCAATATAATTGGCCCTGCCCTTGAGTCTCGTCTACAGTCATTTTCTCACAGACGCGCCGTCGCCTCCCTCTGGCTTGTCCACCAAAACTTTCATGGAAATTGCTCCGAGGAGCTGCATTCGCTGGTTCCCAGACGTCATGAGTTCCAGCGCCCTACGAGGCTGGCATCCGCTCTCACCCCTTCACTGTCGAAACTCCTAAATGTAGCCGTCTCTTCTACTCTAATAGCTTCATGTCTCGCACCTCTCGCCTGTGGAACTCTCTTCCCTTCTCCTGTTTCCCTGTGAGCTATAATCTCCAGCTATTCAAGTGTAATGGCAATCGACATCTCCAGTTGCCTTGATCTATCCACTACTCCTCATCCTTTCTTCTATCACTCCTATCTGATCTAGCTCTAAATTTTCTGTAACCCCTTGCGTCCTAGTGGCTTCCCGTTTTGCTTGGGGTGAAATGCTTAAAAAAAATACTGTATGTTGGTTTGCAGTTGGAGATTCATCTCCAGCTGTGCTGGTCAAACTCTCTGCCTCCGGGCAGAGTGGATCCCCAGACAATGCTATGTCGAAGGGTAGAGTCTCGTCTCGTGAAACAGTTACCCGACCTCGTTTTAAACGGGGTCTACAGGGAATTCTTGGGACTAGCCTATAGGCTCGGATACCCCACATTCAATTCGGCCTTGTGTCACATCTGACCGCGTGGGACGGTTGGTAGGTATCCTGCAGTTGGAGATTCATTGTGGAATTCACTTGACTCACTTCTAGCAGTTAACTACTTATTCTACGCGCCGCTGGCGAATCTTATATGTGTTGTTCTTGTCCTAAGTATTATCGTTCATTACCAACGTTCGTGTGATTATTTTATCCAGTAACCTTCCCTAAGTTACAATGCGTTTGTTCAATTAATGTAAACAAATTGACATACTATTTCTGCAATATCATGTAAAATCTTCCGGATTTTGGCTGAATAAAATTATTTTTTATGCTTTTAGTTAGTAGAGAAGATTAGTTTTGTTTTGTAGATTTGCCTTTCTGGATATAAATCCGTAATTTTTATAATTGTAATGTGTTTTCTAATATTGTGTATAGTTAGTTAATTACAGTGTAACCCGGATATAAGAGAGTTGTCGGGACCGGAGAAGAAGTCTCTTATATCGGGGTTTGTCTTATATCCGGGTTTGGTCTATTTTATATACATTAACACAGGCTCTAATTTGGGACCAGAGAAAATCTCTCTTATATCCGGGTCTGTTATATCCGGGTTACACTGTACTAGATATTGATAAAAAGATTTTTGTTAAGAACATTCTTCTAAAATTGATATTTAGTAGTAATTTAGGTGCCTCATATGTTTGCCCCAGCCATGCACCCCAGTCTTATGGCTGCTAGGCCAATTACAGATATCAACTTGGAGTCTAAACATTTATTCTATTCAGGAAGAATAAATATTGATTGTCTTTCTTTAGACTATACAAATATACTTGATTTGGGGAATAGGTAAATATTAGTTGCTTTTAGTTAAGTCAATAAGCATTTAATATGTCCAGGAATAGGTAAATATTGGACGTTTATATTCGAGTCTGTGAGCATTTTCTTGGTTCGAGAATAGGTAAATATTAGTCGTTTATATATGAGTCCATAATTTCTTATTTGATTTCTTTGATTCGGGCATAAGTAAATATTATTTGTTTACTTTTGAGACTATAATATTATTCCGTTTCAATCCGATTAGTCTTAGTAAGTCTGCTATGATAATGATTCCTCCTCAGCTTTTTTTTCAGTTCTTCTGAAGATGATCTGAATGAACGAAACGTTGGCAAGCGAATGAAAAATTAAACAGCCAAGTTATTCTTATATATTCCATTTTACACGTTGAAAGAGGAAGAGCAATATTAACAAGACATAAACTCG
This sequence comes from Acanthosepion pharaonis, assembly GCA_903632075.3. NCBI lineage: Eukaryota > Metazoa > Mollusca > Cephalopoda > Sepiida > Sepiidae > Acanthosepion > Acanthosepion pharaonis. The sequence goes on from CAHIKZ030005475.1 coordinate 1,352,042, forward strand.
AAATAGTTTTATTGTTGTCCAGACTAATTACAATTTGCTCGACAAATATAATATTACTGTTAATTCAAATCCATCGATCACTGACGGCAAGTGGGTGTGAAGCATTGGACTTTCTACCTTTTCTCGAGACTCCCGTTTTCCCTCTTGAGTAGGTGCTTATATATCTACATGTCATCCGGTTTGTCCCACATGTGCGCATAAGAGAATTAAACATAGCTGTAGTAGGCGTAGTTTCGCCCAAAACCGTATGTTCTTACAATACTAAAACATTAATTTTATATATATATATATATATATATATATATATATATATATATATATATATATTGATAATGATATAATAAGGAATCATCATTATAGTAGAAATAATTTATTAGTCGTTTAGGTAAAATATTTTGGAAGTGACGCATCTCCAGAAATTCTAAGAAAAAAAAAGTTACAACACAGCTAAAGATGCGATAATAAAACTCTAATTACCTCCAAGTATAGATCATTTTTTTTAACCAATTTGGAATAAAAAGAAATTGAATAAAATAAGCTGTAATAGTTTCTTTCATCACTGCAACTTGATAAGTAAAAAAACAAAATTAACTTAACAATTCATACCATATTCTTAAATATATTTGTCAGTTGAATACTATGCATCAAATTCATTCATGTATATCTAAACTCTCAGCTTAACACGACCGCATTCGTAGAGCAAGAATTAAAGATGGCTTCCAATGAAGGAAGCGTCGAGGTGTTAATGAGGACAATCTTTCTTTATGGACTGCCGCTAGAAAATACCAATCAACGAACGCTACCAAATAACAAAAAAACACATTATTTAAGTACTTTCAACAAAAACAACGAAAATGTATATCACATGTAACTTGAAGAGAAGATAATGACATAAGCTAGATGTTGATATTCCACATAACTTCAGACAAAAGCTTAGGAAGGAAATCTCCATCAATATTGGAAAGAGCGATAACAGCTACTGGACTTGAGAAACCTGTTTATCTAAAAATGTGTTTTAAGAGAGAGATTTTATAAATTTCAACCGAAAGAGAAAATAATGACATAATGAAGATGTTGACATTCCACAGTACTTCAAACAAAAGGTTAGAAAGGAAACTTCCATCTATACTGGAAAGAGCGATAACAGCTACTGGACTTGAGAAACCTGTTTTCCTAAAAAAATTGTTTTAAGAAAGAGATTTTATAAATTTCAACCGAAAGAGAATATAATGACATAATCCCGATGTTGACATTCCACAGTACTTCAAACAAAAGGTTAGAAAGGAAACATCCATCTATACTGGAAAGAGCGATAACAGCTACTGGACTTGAGAAACCTGTTTTCCTAAAAAAATTGTTTTAAGAAAGAGATTTTATAAATTTCAACCGAAAGAGAATATAATGACATAATCCCGATGTTGACATTCCACACAGCTTCATATAAAAAGTTAGAAAGGAAACTTCCATCAATACTGGAAAGAGTGATAACATCTACTGGACTTGAGAAAAATGTTTTCCTAAAAGTAGTATTTTACGAAAGAGATTTTATAAATTTCAATCGAGAGAGAAATAATGACATAATGAAGATATTCACATTCCACACTACTTCAAACAAAAGGGTAGGAAGGAAACCTCAATCAGTACTGGAAAGAGCAATAACAGTTACTGGACTTGAGAAACCTGTTTTACTAAGAAAAGTGTTTTAAGAGAGAATTTTTATAGATTTCAACCGAAAGAGAAAATAATGACATAATCAAGATGTTGACATTCCACACTACTTCAAACAAAAGGTTAGAAAGGAAACTTCCATCAATAGTGGAAAGAGCGATAACAGCTACTGAACTTGAGGAACCTGATTTCATAAAAACGTCTTTTAAGAAAGATTTTATAAATTTCAACCGAAAGACAAAATAATGACATAATCAAGAATTTGACATTCCACACTACTTCAAACAAAAGGTTAGGAAGGAAATCTCCATCAATACTGGAAAGAGCGATAACAGCTACTGGAACTTGATGAATCTATTTTCCTGAAATACTGTTTTAATACAAAGTATTTCTTATATTTGGCAGACAATAACATTAGCTATTCGGTCGATGAATTCTGAATAGTTCCTCATAAGGAACGGTTAATATTACTTTGTAAAAGTCCTTTTCACATATCTCTTGCAGTCAGTGATGACTATGGATGCGCGGATATGCATCTAATAGCCAGGAAGCTATCTTTCAAATAACGTGTTAATGCCCCTGACTCCTCTGAGCTATAAGTGTGTCGCTTTGTCTAGTTTGATATCATAGGTGAGTCATATATTACATTCACTACAGAAATATTTGTAATTTGAAAGAAAAGATTCATCCCCAAGAAAAGCATATAATGTCACTAAGCCGCAAGGGGTTACTAGGAGGTGGGTTAGATGCCTTTAAAAGGAACTGGAAACTCTGTAAAATTGAAGCCACTAATCCCGGGGCCCCTGACAAATTCCAGTTGATACAGTAGAAGTAAAACAGGGCAGCAGTTTGAATAGAGTCATGTCTATTTTTCTACATTTCTTTTGCGTGTTTTCTCAACCAAAGATTATTCACCCCAAGCTTTGGTGAGTGAGATTTCAGTGTTTCAGTGAGGGCGGTATCTTTTAATTTTTCCTGTTTTTTATTCACAAAATTTGGAGCCCAAACTGAGTGCCAAGAAAAGACGGTATGATGAATTTAATATTCAATATGGATTCACCATGATCTTTTATTGAACTTTCTTTTGAAGTCTGCTTCGGTTTTGGGAGTTTTTTTTAAATAATTTCATCCCATGCAAGGCAGTAAAGCCACTAAGACGCGATGGGGAATAAGTGTGTTACTGAGTGTGAAAGAATAAGAATAAAGAGAAATATTATTAAGGAACGAGAACAATAGAAGAGCAATCAAGAAGACGCTAGATAACGATTGGCATTGCATTAAATTTTGGGAAGATCATTGTTGAAAAGCGTGGAGCCGGAAGAGAGTTCCACAAGCGAGAAGTGTGAGAAAAGAATCTGTTAGCGTAAAACTTATGGTTGCATCTAGGCAATTCGACTGTAAATTAATAAGACGTTATTGCCAATGTAGTACTACGTTTAAATTCGTTAAGTCTAGGTACCATAGCGGAGAGTTCATGAATTAAGACAAATTACTGCATTCAAGTTTTAAAATCCCTAAACATTATCTATTTACAATTAATTTTGTAAAACTCTTATATAAAAACAAGATATATAAATATATATGAAGTAATATGGAAAAATATGATCATTTTCAATAATATATTCATTTTATTTGGAAAGCCTCTTTTGAGTCGGACAACCTTGGAAAGGGTGGGTGAATGATATTCAGATATATGGTGAAAAGTGGGTATTGACCAGAAGCGCTGGGAACCATTGATATAGAAATTTATGAACAAAAACATATATATACATACATATATATATATATGTATGTATGTATATATGTGTGTGTGTATGTATGTGTGTGTGTGTGTGCACTACAGTTTAAAAGTTTGAAGCAGCCCCTGATAATTTTTTAAATTGGCCCCAAAAGTAGTTGTTTTCTACTTTAAATAAGAGAAAATTATTATACATGGACAAGCATGATTTTTTATTAGAACTTTTATTATGCCAAAATGAAACAAAAATGGCATTCTATAATGAAATTTTAATCTCGTTGAAATATTCTCCTTTATCCTTGATTGCTGCCGTACATATTTTTGGCATTCGTTGCCAAAGTTTCTCAAAGAATATGTTTGATAATTGGTTCCATTTTTTTTTCTCAAAGAATCTGAAAACTACATTACATTATTCGGACTATTGTCCTCATCTTTGTCGCCATATTTATTACAACGTTTCGGACGTTGTACGCTCCGGCTTTGGTTGAAATGACGAACTGAACCCTTTATTTCGCTCACTGGGGTAGACTGTTCTAGTTCCACGTGCCATGTTTAATGGATGTCAGTTTGATAACTCCTGTTAATTTCCCTCTGAAAGTTATCCACTGCCTTAACCGGGTATTGAACTCACCCTCTTTGGGTCCTGTCACTGGGTTTAACCAACGCCTTTATCCACTGTGCCATGTGTCCTTGAGGACCTTCCAACCACCTGAAGAAGGCCGGGGTACAACGGCCGAAATGTTATGTAAATATATGACAGATAGGACAATAGTCCGAATAATGTAAAATAATGTACATATTACCTCATCTCAGAAATATGGACAGATACTGAAGAGCGAAACGTTGTAATAAATATGGCGACAAAAGAAGATGAGGACAATAGTCCGAATAAATATAAATAATGTACGCATACCTCATCTCAGAAATATAGACTAGATACTGAAAGGCCAGAAATGTTGTAATAAATATGGCGACAAAGATGAGGACAATAGTCCGAATAATGTAAAATAATGTACATAATACCTCATCTCAGAAATATAGACAGATACTGAAAGCCCCGAAACGTTGTAATAAATATGGCGACAAAGATGAGGACAATGGTCAATAATGTAAATAATGTACATATTACCTCATCTCAAATATAGACCAGATACTGAAAGGCCGAAACGTTGTAATAAATATGGCGACAAAGATGAGGACAATAGTCCAGAATAATGTAAATAATGTACATAATACCTCATCTCAGAAATATAGACAGATACTGAAAGGCCGAAAACGTTGTAATAAATATGGCGACAAAGATGAGGACAATAGTCAAAATAATGTAAATAATGTACATAATACCTCATCTCAAATATGAACTTCAGATACTGAAAGGCCGAAACGTTGTAATAAATATGGTGACAAAGATGAGGGACAATAGTCAGAATAATGTAAATAATAAACACATATTGCCTCATCTCAGAAATATAGACAGATACTGAAAGGCCGAAACGTTGTAATAAATATGGCGACAAAGATGAGGACAATAGTCAGAATAATGTAAATAATGTACATAATACCTCATCTCAAGAAATATAGACAGATACTGAAAGGCCGAAACGTTGTAATAAATATGGCGACAAAGATGAGGAAAATAGTCAGAATAATGTAAATAATGTACATAATAACTTGTCTCAAAAAATATAGACAAATACTGAAAGGCCGAAACGTTGTAATAATATGGCGATAAAAATGAGGGACAATAGTCCGAATAATGTAAATAGTGTACATAATACCTCATCTTAGAAATATAGACAGATACTGAAGGGCCGAACGTTGTAATAAATATGGCGACAAAGATGAGGAAAATAGTCAGAATAATGTAAATAATGTACATAATACCTCATCTCAGAAATATAGACGGATACAATCTGAAAACTCTTTTTTATTTTTTCACTCTTCTGTAAAGTTTTTTCCATGCTCAATCTGGGGGTGGCTTCAAACTTTTGAACTGTAGTGGATATATATATATATATATATATATATATATATATATATATATATATATAGTTCTAAATTGTGTTCATGTCTCTGATGAGTCCCTTGCCTTATCGAATATCTTCCTTTCTATTAATCGATTTCGGTGTAGCTGAACACGTTTGCATCAATCTCTTTTTCAATCCATTCGTGTTTGATTGACGGTCGGATTGATTGTTACACTGATCGATCTGTCTATCCTTATTTAAAACCATTTTTCTGACACGAAAATATTGATTTTTTTTTTTGCCTGTTTTTCTTTCTTTGTGCCAATAAACCGTTAATATGCGCATTACATTCCACAAACTTGATATTCACACACGCATACAATTACACTCAAAATTATTCATCGCCTGACCAAATTCAAGGTATTTTTTTTTGAAGAAGAAATATTCTATATATTCTAGCTATAAATGGCATTCGATTGGGACAAAAAATTGTCAGAAGGTAATAATTATTCTAAAAAGAATCATTAATTACAGTTCTTTGTTCACATAGGAAGAAAAAATAGTTGTGCGGATGATGTAGTGTTTACTGGCCTGGCAATTGAAAATGGCGTATCAAGTTCTAATTTCAGCCAAAGCAACTGATTTCGCTTTTAAACAAATAACCTTCGAAAGATATTAATTTGCTTCTGATAGGTGTTAATGCTAGTGTATGCTAAGCTCTCTGACCTTGGGTAATAACCGGTCTAGAAGAAGATTCAAAAACAGTGTTAGAAACGTTTTTCTTGTGAATATACACAGGGGCTTTTTCCTCCGAATATGGAGAAAAAACGTCAAAGGTCACTCGCTGGTATTAATTGACGAAGTCGAGAGTTGACTAAACAATTTTACGTATGAGAAATATAGTGCTGACGTCTTAGTTTCTTCAACGTCGATTTTACACTGCTTAAAATGTCGAACTTGAGTCACGAGGAGGACGTTTTGCCCAAATGTGTCGGCTGCTACGTTGCGCAGAGTCGGAACCCAAAATCAAATTCATGCGAATGGCCTTGTCAAACTCTCTTCAACGGAAAGAGAAAATAGTGAAATAATCAAGATGTTGACATTCCCCACTACGCCAAACAAATTGTTAGGAAGGAAACTTCCATCAATACTGGAAAGAGCGATAACATTCTGGACTTGAGAAATCTGTTTTCCTAATAAATGTGTTAACAAGAGAGAATTTTATAAAATCCAGAGAAAATATTGACATAATAACGATGTTGGCATTCCCCACTACACCAAACAAATTGTTAGGAAGGAAACTTCCATCAATACTGGAAAGAGAGATAATAGCTACTGGACTTGAGAAATCTGTTTTCCTAATAAAAATATGTTTTAAGAGAGATTTTACAAATTTCAGAGAAAATAATGACATAATAAAGATGTTGACATTCCCCACTACGCCAAACATATTGTTAGGAAGGAAACTTCCATCAATACTGGAAAGAGCGATAACAGCTACTGGACTTGAGAAATCTGTTTTCCTAATAGAATGTGTTTTAAGAGAGAGATCTTATAAAATCCAGAGAAAATAATGACATAATAAAGATGTTGACATTTTATAATATCCAGTCTCCGGTCTTCTTCAGGTGGTTGGAATGTCGAACTGAACCCTTAAATTTCCTTCACTAGGTAGACTGTTCCTAGTTTACATTATCATACTAGTCAAATAATGTAAATAGTGCCATAATCTTCATCTAGAAATATAGACAGATACTGAAAGCCGAAACATTGTAATAAATATGACGACAAGATGGGGACAATAGTCTGAATAATGTAAATAGTGCACATAATACCTCATCTCAGAAATATACCCAGATACTGAAAGGCCGAACATTGTAATAAATATATGACAAAGATGAGACAATAGTCCGAATAATGTAAATATTGTACATAATACCTCATCTTAGAAATATAGACAGATACAGTAAGTATTGCTTGTTCTTCATTTATTGTTTTATTCTCTTTTTGTACCTTTTTAGTTTCAACATAGACCTTTTTTTGTTTCTTTTAAGTTTTTTCGTATTCTCCACACTTTCAAAATTCTGTTTGTAAGGAAATACGATAAACGCTTATATGTTCTGGTCACTTTTTAATTACTGGTGATTCCAGATGATCAGTCTATCTTTGTCTAAGAAGTAAGGTTTTTTGCTAAATACTGAATACATGTTATTGATGACAAGAGTTTTTACATAATTCCGAATACATACTATTGATGACGGAAGCTGTTACCGAATACTTATTACATACTTTGATGGCGAAATCTGTTACCGAAGACCGAATACTTACCAGTGATGACGAAAGTCAACAGACAATTATCAAAGTCATCAACGAATCAAAGACTCAAAGCTATAAAGTAAAATAAAAAATCTTTTAAAAATGCTGAAGATTTTCAAAATTAAATCAATATACTATCTTTTTATCAACATTTTTTCCATCTTACGTTTTTATTTGCTGGAAGTAGATTATTGTGGTAGATATCATTTCTTTTGAATTGGTATTTGCATTTTATTCATTGTTTGCGATCATTCTTGGGTGTGTCGTTTC
>CAHIKZ030005475.1:1367500-1385000 GCA_903632075.3 Acanthosepion pharaonis
GATTATTAAGTGGATAAGAAGTCGAGTATCCGGCTTAAAGAAAACAGTGAACACATGTATTTTCAAGCCCGAAAAATTCCTGTTCGCATCTTATCTTTCCTGGTGGACAAGCTGAACAAAATGTTGAAACCAGGAATATTTTTTTAAAGATATCAGACAGGGTGGTAACAATTGGGCTTCACACATTGTGGCGATAAGCAAGTCCAATGGAGATTTAAGAATATGCGGTGATTATAATGTGTGCGTGAATCACCAGATCTGTCGGTATTCATTCCTATTGCTAAACATTGAAACAGCGGGTCATGAGTTTGCTGGTATGAAACACTTTAGTAAAGTTGACCTTGAGTCATCATATAATCAGATAAAAAATGGCATCATGTTTCAAGATGTCACCACAATGAACACCTCTATTGGATTACTAAGATTGACTCGTGTAGCGTTTAGAGTTAAAATCTCACTCAGCATTTTCCAAAAAGCCATCGAAACAAATTTAGAGGGGATTAAAATATATAATTGTACGTCAAGACGACATTGGCATTGGTGCGTTTCAGTAAAGGAGAGCTCAGAAGTAAAACGGAGCAAGTTTTGAGAAAATAGATTTCACGGGTATGACAATTAATCGCTATAAATGCGTGTTTAAGTGTGAAAAAAATCCGTACCTCGTATATCAACTATCCAAAGACGGTATACGGCCGGATGATAAACTCATTAATGAGATGTCAGAGATAGCTGCACCCAGAATTAAAAAAGAGTTAGGATCTTCTTTAGGATTAAACAATTTCTATAACAGATATCTGTTGCAATATAATGACCTTGTGGAACTATTTAACAAAATAAGGAAGAAGAATGCCGGAGTTGCAATAGACAAAAAGAAATCCAGGAATTTAAAAAAGAGCACTTATAAATAAACCAGTTGTTAAAATTTTCGACCCACCTAAAGAATTAACGTTAACTACCAATGCCAGTGACTGTGATATAGACGCAATATTGTCACAGAAGGATCATCCTATAATATACTTATCTAGAAAACTAAAATCGGCAGAGGCAAATTATTCGAATATTGAGAAAGGGGCATTGGCGATTGTGTAGAGCACGGAAAGAGCTAGAAATCTTTTGCTGGGAAGTAATTTTCTTTTAAAATCTGATCATAAGTCCTCGGAATTCATATTCAACCCCAGAAGAGAGTTGCCAAGAATTTTAAAGAAAATACTGTTTGAGAGTAAAAATGTTGAAGCAAGATAATTATGAGGATAGGATTTTGCACAGGATAGAAACGGATGTATTACCCTTAAATCAGCTTAGGTTTGGAACTAGGCAGGGCCCAGTGTTGAATAAAATTATGCACACTGGCACACGAAGACCAATTTAGAACCACAAGAGAGCATGAATTTATTTAAAAAATAAAGGAGGAAGAGGACGCAGAAGAACAGACGACGCAAGGAAAGATGAATAAATCCAGTATTTAGAGTGATCAGGAAGACAACCATAGATATTAAAGTGAAGAACAGAAGAGGGGAGGAGAGAATGAGTGGATACAGTATAAGTGACAAACAATTTGTGATTGAGAGTGGCCAGAGATGTCATGATGACTGAGAGACGGATTATGTCCCCTAGGGTTGCTCGTAGAAGTCAAAGATCAACTAAAGGTAGAAAGACTCTTAAGTTCAGGGAGTGGTAGTGATATGTAAATTACGTACTGTCTTAAAAGCAGTATTGCTATGCCTACAAGGGAGTTACCTTCTCTAGACGAGACTACGTCTCTCAGAGAGAATACTTATGTAACACACACACACAAATATATATATATATTTCTCGTCAAGAAATGGCATATATCTTACTTATTATAAAACGCAGATTGTGTGTGGGTGTGTGTGTGCGCGCGTGTGTGTGTGTGTGTCTGTACGTTTATATATTGGATCGGATTTCCTACATTTTTCAACCGATTTCAACAAAACTTCACAGGACTGCGTAAAATTACCTTGCGGTGGTTCTGACAGCGGCAAAAAGTGGAAAAACACAATTGTTTTTGCACGAAATCAATTTGAAAACACTATTCTGTCGCCAGGATGAAAGGGGGACAACTCATATCGAGTTATACTTATTATAAAACCCAGGTTGCTTGTGTGCGTGTGTTCCTTTATATATGGGATCGGATTTCCTAACCGATTTCAACAAAACTTCACTTTTTTTTTTGGCAGGTAGTGTTTCTTATTGTCTTGCACACTTTTTCTTTACTTTTACATTCAGAATGCTTTAAAAATTACATTTACAATACAATTGTTTATAATAAATTTCTATTCAATCGGTAGACTCGATTGAAAACAATGTTTTTGTTTGAATTTGACCAATTCGTAAAAAAAAAACTAATTAAGACATGCGTGTCCGTCAACCTTAAACAATAATCTTTGTAAATTTTATTTTTCAGTCTTTATGATGGTCGATACTTCATCTATCTGTTACTGTTACATCCCCTGGCAACGCCGGGCTCTCCTGCTAGTATATATATATATATATATATATATATATATGGAGAGAGATACAATTAGGCTAGGATAGACATTGATTGATGCTAAAATTTTAGATAGATAGATAGATAGATAGATAGATAGATAGATAGATAGATAGATAGATAGAACCAGACTGAAACATCTATTTCATAGATAAATAGGAATATATTGTGATAGATAGATTGATCGACAGAGAATATTAACAACAGATAGATATGAAAAGACTAACATATATATATATATATATATATATATATATATATAAACTGATCGATAGAGAGATCGCTTTAAGATTAATTGATATTTAGATGAGATAGATAGATAGATAGATAGATAGATAGATAGATAGATAGATATCTTTAACAATGAATAGATATGAACAGACCGACATAAATATCATAAACAGATGGATAGATATGTTTAAGATTAATTGGTATTTAGATGAGATATTTAGATAGTAGATAGAAAGGATAGAATGCTAAATGCAACGATAGATAGATAGATAGATAGATTGATTGATTGGCGCTTGATCGCTCATATATGTCCCTAAATAATTTTCCGCTCTCCATGTCTGCTTCGTCCGACCATTTTGATTACGTCCTGCGCTTATTTTATCTCCACAGTCAATTTACGTATATATGAACCGTAATTATTCGTTTAATTTCTATCGATACGAAGCAAAGGTTCCAAAGAATGAGAAAAAATTACTCTGAAAAAAAAAAAAAAAAAAAAAACAGGGTTGATCTTTTCAGATAGACCTGGCGAAGATCCAGTTAATTAAACGAGATTACATTTCGCACCGCATTAGATTTTCGCTTATTTTTTAATGCATCGAACATTGTTTATTATTTCATTTGTTTGGTTGGGTCTCATTTTTTTCCAAGTCCCCAATTTTGTAGAACCGCGTCTCCAGAAAAGGGAGTTAATTCTACCAGGATTTCGAGTCAATTACCGGAAATTAAACGTGTAAAAACTAATTTGGCAAATAATTTAATGTCACAATTTTGAAAAGAAATAAAAATAAAATAAGTCCATATTTTTTTTTCTTATTCTCACTTCTTACCACGATCTTTCTTTTTGATCCAGCTCTCTATCTCTCCCTTACTCTTCTTTTCTCACTTTCTCTGTTCCTCTTTCACGTTGTCACTCTTATCTCTCCTCCCCTTCTCTCTCTCTATTTCGTCGCCCTCAATTTCTCACTCACTCTATATCTACCTCTGGCTCCTCCCTTATTCTCTATTTCCACTCCCTCTCCCCTCACCTCTTTTTCTCACTCCCTTTCTCTCTCTCTTCTTTCACTCTCTGTTTCCACTCACTTTTTGTACTCTCACTCCCTTTTTCTCTCCTTCCCTCTCTATGTCTACTCACTCATTCTACCACCATCTTTCTCTCTCTACTTTTCTCTCTATTTTATTCACTCTCTGTTTCCACTCACTTTTTGTACTCCCCCTCTTTCTCTCACTCCCTTTCTCTCTCCTCCTCTCCCCCTCAATTTCCACTCTCTATTTCTACCCCCAGTTCTTTCTCTCACTCCCTTTCTCTCTCCTTCCCTCTTTATGTCTACTCACTCATTCTACCACCATCTTTCTCTCTCTTTTATTCACTCTCTGTTTCCACTCACTTTTTGTACTGCCCCTCTTTCTCTCACTCCCTTTCTCTCTCCTCCTCTCCCCCTCAATTTCCCCTCTCTATTTCTACCCCACTTTCTTTCTCTCACTCCCTTTCTCTCTCCTTCCCTCTCTATGTCTACTCACTCATTCTACCACCATCTTTCTCTCTCTACCTTTCTCACTATTTTATTCACTCTCTGTTTCCACTCACTTTTTGTACTCCCCGTCTTTCCCTCACTCCCTTTCTCTCTCCTCCTCCCCCCTCAATTTCCCCTCTCTATTTCTACCCCACTTCTTTCTCTCACTCCCTTTCTCTCTCCTTCCCTCTCTATGTCTACTCACTCATTCTGCCACCATCTTTCTCTCTCTACTTTTCTCTCTATTTTATTCACTCTCTATTATCACTCAGTCTATCTACTTCTCCATTCCATTCTTCCGACTCTCTATCCCGTCTGAAAATAATTCTGTAGTAAAATCACTTAATAAAATAATATGCAAGGAATAAGGATTCAGAAATTCTATAACCCTACTTGGCTTCGCCAAACTTTCTTTAGGTGGCACTGTTTAAGTTCTGTAAAACGGCAAATATTTCCTCCCTCTTCTTGTCTTTCCTTCCCTTTGCTTTTACATGTATAAGCACATGGATGAAGATAACCCCGCCGGGTAACGTCTGTTTTTTACCCGCTCAACTGACAGACGAAGTAAGTACAGTCTGGTTGTTCCAACTTAGCGCAAGGCTGATTTAAGCTCGACTATTATAATAATTCTTATACTTACTTACCCTGATATTTCTGGGCCAGAAAAAGAAAATGTACATACACAAGTGAAATAGAGAAATTTGTTAACCTACAGTTTCTACTATAAATAGAATAGACAGACTGTGGCATAAACCTGGGGTCGGCCACATACGACACGCGTGCTACACGTGGCACGCCAAGCTATTTCCAATGGAACGCAGCTGCAAATGACATCAAATCCAATAACTGCTATACCGTAAAGAAGATATTCAACTGTTTCAATTTAAATATATACTAAAGTATTTTAAGACATTTTTATAGATACAAATATTTAAGTAAATGTACTTTTTTTTTATAATAAACAGTATTAAACAACATTTACCGCTCTGAATGTCCGAGAAATTTTCATAGAAAATATTCGTCCTCCGACAGGAATCGAACCTGTATCCTATACTGAATGTCATTTAGCCTGACGTGCCTTAACCGATCGAGCCACGGAATATCGTTCGATTAACAAAGGTCTATTTTACTCTTTTAAAACTTCAATCTTCCATGAATCTCTCACGTACATTCATATCTGCTCAGAGCGTATCCAAATGTAAACAAATGACGTCACACATTATGAAATCGATCGGTTAAGGGACGTCAGTTTCGAGGTGGTGTAATGGTTAGCAAGCCTGTCTCGCTAGATCATTTACCACTGAGTAGAGAGATCAATCGTCTTGAGTCACATCTAAGCTACACTTGGAAAATCACTATGTTTCCGACTCACGAAACAATTGTGGTGTAAAAAGCTATAAGTCATATATTACAAGTGCTATTTAAAAAAGTTCAAACCCAACTCCTCCTCTGGGTGATGGAGAACATTACTTTAATCGAATGTAGTCTGGAAAGAAACAAATATTGTTGAAGAAGGGGCCAGACTTTCTGATTTCAGATCTCCTGCCCATTTCCTACGTTGTCGATGGTATCCGATGAGCTAGGCGTTCGAAAAATGAAACAAATTACTGCTTGTTACTGATCTCTTTATCCGTGCGAACTATGAGCAAATCCATATCAGTACCTGAGAACGTGTCCTTAGCTGGCCACTGTACACGACGTGTAGTCTTTATGTTCGTATTACTGCCATATTAACCAAGAAGTCGATTTTTTGTTATTGTTTTTAATTCCTGTCAAATCAGCAACGATTTTCTTTGATCAAACTACGTTGCTCAATAAGTTAAATTATTTGCTAGTTTTATTTTAGTCTGAATTAATAACAGAAATGTTATTCATCAAGAAATTATTGATTTGTTTAGAAGAAATAACTTGAAATTAATTGTCTTAAAAATTATTCAAAATTGTCAAAATGATTGCAAAATCTTCAAAAAAAAGGGTTAAAATAAAATGTAAATTTATTAAAGTGAAATTTTTAATAAATAATGTAAAATTATTCCAAATTATTTAAAAACAATTTTCATCAAAAATGTATTGACAATATTTCCCCTCGTATTCGATTTGTAACCAACTGGAAGCAAGTTTTCATTAAATGTATTGATAAAGTATTTGAAAATTAATTAAATTTCGTCTTTGTTCTAAAAGTTGTTAATTGAAAGAATGAATTACACATATTTGAAAATATGTTAATCTGGACGCGAAATTATTGGGTAAGTCAACTGCAAGAGAGTTTATCCTAATAGTTTTCATTTTTTGTTGGCCTGCAAAACCCATTTTTCAGCACCTGTAACAATGCGATGCAAAAAGGAAAGTTTTGCATTCCTTCTTAACAGACTGCTGCAGGTGGTCGAACATTGTACTCAGTACTCAAATGACACACTCTAGTCTAGAAGGAATAATAAGATTATTATCGTTAGTGTTTCTTAACATTGGTAGCTTGATAATTTATAGTGGTGATTTTTTTTTAATCATTGTACCTCATGCAAGGTAATAAAGCCACTAAGACCCAACGAGTTACTGAGGGTTAGAGAATATGAGAAAAAGAACACTATTAAAAAGAGAGAACAATAAAAGAACAGAAATTAAAAAAAAAACAGGTGACGATTGACACAGCATTTAAAATTTCAAGATCAAAGATGACTGTGAATTATGAACCCGAAAGAGAGTTCACAATCGAGAAGTGCGAGAAAAGAAACTGTTAGCATAAAACTTATAGTTGCATCTATCCATTTCAGCTGTATATTAATGAGATTTTCCGACAATCTAGTACTGTCGTGATACAGTTTATATACCACGGAGGAAAGTTCAGCTGAAAAATTACCATGAAAGTATTTATAGAACAGGCACAGGGAAGCTACATTATGAAAATGACTGAAGCCGAGATGTCAGGTCAGGACCATTAACATTGCAGATTCCTTATTAGATTTTCTCAGAAATCTCTAAATATATAGAAGGAACACCGGATAAAAGATGCATCAATATTTAAATCATGGATGAATGGCTGACTTATAAATATGTCAGATAGATTCAGGCGAGAACAATTAACTAACACGACAAATGGAACCACTTTTCCGCGCTATTATTTATATAAATACATCATTACTTTCAGAACATTAATATTTTATAGACAAATAATAATCGTCCTGGGTATGACGATAAACTACATCCGCGTCCTGGGTATACGATAAACTGCATCCGTGTCCTGGGTATACGATAAACTGCATCCGCGTCCTGGGTATGACGATAAACTGCATCCGCGTCCTGGGTAAGACGATAAACTACGTCCAACAGAAAGGCTTCTGATCAGGAGGTTTTGAGGAGTGTGGAACCACTTCTTAATTGCTAGTGTTCCCAGGTCCACCCTGACCCGGGGTGGTAGCACCTGTTAGGGTCCCAGCTATGGGCAAATAGCTAACACTCATATTACAGTAGCATCCTGGGTATGACGATAAACTACATCCGCGTCCTGGGTAAGACGATAAACTACGTCCAGTACCAAAGCCTCTGATAATACGTTTGTGAAAAAAATAATGTTGCCAGCTGTATGTTTTTGAAAAAAAAAAATAATAATATCAACTATACGTTTAGAAAAAAAAATATTACCAGCTATACGTTTTTGAAGAAATAATATTAGCAGCTATACATTTTTGAGAAAAAACATATTAACAGAAATGGATTGTTGACAAAACAAATATATTACCAGAAAAATAAATGTTGTCGGCATTAAATGACCCATTGAGGTTGATGTGCCGTAAAACAAAACAAAACAAACAAATAAAAAACAAGAATATCATAATTTTATGACTTCTCAGCTTTTCAAAAGAATTAGCGGAAGTCAACGAAATTAAATAATATTTTCTATTGACTAATCGCCTAAAACATTTAATTTTTAAAAAACTAAATCTTAAGAATTAAAAACTTAAATCTTAAAATTAAATTTTAATGTTAAATCTAATTCAGTAAGTTCATGCGGAACAACTTAATGAAACTATTTTTTTTTAATTCGATCGATGGAATTAGTAATCAGTTCAGGTATAAAGCTCATTCGGAGTTCAGAAAAAGACGAGACGAAGAATTTTAAGATACGTGGAAAAATTATTGCCCAGTCTTCGAAAGACTAGATCAGCACTTGGAAAATGCAATCAATCAATTAGTGACGGGAATTAAAACAGTCCATACACCTGGATTCTATTAGGAGTTCTGGAAACACATTAATTCGAGGGTTAAATGTCAGAAGAAAACCAATTCTATTAAAAAGAAGTCCACACATCAATATCTTAAACTGTGACGTATTTCATCTAATAATTTTTCCACAGCCAATCTGAATCGATGTTAAACTTCTCAACCTTTGACGCATCAGTTTATTGCTAATTTTTTTCCTCAATAAGTCATCAACCTAAAAGTGGTGCGAAAAGGAATTTTTACGCCTCCAAATCTAAACATTCCGCCTTCCATCAGAATGGCTGATGCTAACCTCCACGAGAATGAATCATTGCGTCTTCTCGACTGACAAGAAGTGGTAAGACTTTATTGAATCTATTGCTAGGTAAACTACTAAAAAGATTGGTTTACTGTGTCGTGAGAAACATTTTTTCTCCAGTATATATCTTACATATCTATGTCTACCATTCATCCATGCTTAGAATATTGCTGCCATATATGGTCCGGTGCTCCTGTTATATATTTAGAGATTCTTGATAAAATCTAAAGAAGAATCAGCAATATTATTGGTCCTGATCTGGCATCTCGGCTTCAGTCACTTTCCTACCGCCGTAAAGTTGCCACCTGTGACTTTTCTATAAATACTTTCATCGTAATTGTTCGGATGAGCTCTTTTTTTATTGTTGTTTTGTATTGTTTTGGTGTAAGGAATATTGTTCGTACGATTGGGTCAGTGTTTGCGGCTAGCTAAGTTATAGTTAAGACAGAAGAAGACCGTCCTTTCCCCAATCCCCTTTTTGGCCTTGTGTCACATTTCTGTATTAAACAGAATAAATATCGCTCTTTTATTCCCCTCCCCCACAGACAATGAATTGTACGTATGGGGACTAGTTATGATTTTAATAGAGACAATGAGGTATTATGGTGAATGTAGTAAGAAACGTAAGTAAGAAAGCATTGTTTTGGTGTTGGGAATTTTGTGATATGTTTGGGTCAGTGTTTGTGTCTAGCTAAGATTAATTTTTTTTTTTCCTCATTCCCCTGTTTGGACCATTTTCTGTACATAGCAGAAATAAATATCGCTCTTCGCTATGGCACCTAGATTTTATGGATTTAAGCGGAGTACTAGAATGTCGACGAGGATTTAACGCTTTACAGTCGAGTTGGCGAGATGTAACACTAAATTCTATGCTATAAGTTCCCCTTCTTGCAATTATTACTTGTGCAACTCTCTTCCACCTCAAATCATTACAGTTAAATTTCATCTTCAAAAAATTAAATGCAATGTAAATCACTATCTGTCCTCTTGATGATTCTTCTTTTGTTCTCAGTCCTTTGTAATGTTTCTGTTACTAATCTTTCTACACCCAGTAACCCTTTGTGTCTTAGTGGCCTTATTGTCTTGCTTGGGGCGAATTTGGTTAAAATAATAAATAAATATATACAAGTAATATTTATTTTTCAACATACTCACCTTCTGCGCTTGTCAAAATCTCTGCTTTCGGGTAGGGAGAGGCCCAGACAAGGGTTAGCCCAACCCTAACCCTATGCCGGAAGACAGAGTGTTGTCTGGGGAGTGGAAAACCGTCATTACGGGGTCTACGCGGAATTTTTCCGCGGGCCTACAGGCTCTGAAAAACCCACGTTAAACTGGCCTTGTGCCACATCCCGGTCTGTGGGGAGCTCGGGTAAATACCCTTCTTCTATGGCCAATGCACTTGATTCAATGGTACATTTCAATCATTATGATCGAAC
This sequence comes from Acanthosepion pharaonis, assembly GCA_903632075.3. Lineage (NCBI taxonomy): Eukaryota > Metazoa > Mollusca > Cephalopoda > Sepiida > Sepiidae > Acanthosepion > Acanthosepion pharaonis. Next base: position 1,377,707 of record CAHIKZ030005475.1, read on the forward strand.
ACGTAATAAATTCGGAACTAGGAACGATCATAACCGCGAATGGCAGTTGCCCGAAGACTGGCTTCGTCGAAAGCAAAATTTCCTTTTTTTTTTTTCAGAAATGTATAGCTGGTAATTATTTCAAAAATGTATGGCTGGTAATATTTTTTACCAAAAAATGTATAGTTTGGTTTGTTTTGTTTTATGACATATTAACCTCAATGTGTTATTAGTTAGATCTTTATTGCTGGTAAGATCATTTATCAAAAAATTATTGCTGATATTATTATTTTTTTTTTTTTTTACAAAGTATTTCTTGTATTAAAATCTATTTTTACACTTTCATAGTCAGGTTGTGGGGTCAATTATATGTCTATAACTGGAACCCTAACAGGTGTTACCACCCCGGGTCAGGGTGGATCTGGGGACACCAGCAATTAAGATGTGGTTCCGCGCTTCTCAAAACCTCCTGATCAGAGGCCTTGCTGTTGGACGTAGTTTATCGTCTTACCTAGAACGCGGATGTAGTTTATCGTCTTACCCAGGACGCGGATGCAGTTTATTGTCTTACCCAGGACGCGGATGCAGTTTATCGTCTTAACCAGGACGCGGATGCAGTTTATTGTCTTAACCAGAACGCTTCGTAAGCGATAAGAAAAGACGACACATAAATTGCAAGAAAACAGAATCCATGATTGTCAACAAATGGAACAGCCCAAGATGCGGACTCCTAATTGGAGATACCAAAATCAGACAAGTCCAACAATTTAAATATCGAGGTAGTGTTTGAACAGAGAACGGAAAATGCGAAACCGAAATATCAAAGCTCATTAGAATAGAGAAAGATGCCTTACAAAATCTCAGCAAAGTATTAAGAAACAGGAAAATTTCGGTAGAAACAAATAAATCAGTGCTAAACTGCTATATAATATCGGCTCTGATACTCAATACTCGACAATCTCCTCACAAATCAGGAAATGTCTTGGGGCAAGAGATATGGTTCTACAGAAGGATACTGAGAATATCATGGGCTGAAAATATGAGTAACATGGAAATTTTAAGGGAAATAGAAACACAAACGACGCTTATACTGAATATCAGAACTATTTGAAAAAAAGGTACGCCATGAGGAAAGAGGGCTTGGAAAAATTGACACGCACAGGATGGAATGAAGACCAAGAACAGAGGAAATCGTGATCTAGCTAAAGACCTTATCTAAATGGTCGGCAGGCCTGGAATTGGGAGGGATAGAAAAAACTCGAAACTTCCTAAAATGCTACAAATGACAAGAAGTTGTGGAGTGCCATAATCGTCCAAGTTCTGGCGGAACTCGCAATTAAAAATTGAACCCAATAAAGGCAGAAATCAATAAATAAAAAAAAAAGCATCCAGAAATGTTCGGAGGGTGTTCCTTTCCATCAGGACAAAACCAGACCTCGGATATGTCATGGATATCGTCTCCGAATGGGAACACGGAGAGCCGAGGTCGTACTTTTTTACAATGAGGTTCAACCTGTACAAGGCCCAAGAGCCACTCCAGGTGAAGTGTTACAGGGTAAGAGGCACAGTTTATGAGGATATGTGGGGAAGATAACGGTTAGCCGTAGACTTGAACAGGTTAAGATTGTAGTTTTCGAGGAAGTGTCCCCTTGATCATCTGTTCCACGGATCAACAGTTCGTGGTAATAAGCAGCTCAGGTGGAACTTACATCTCACCAATGGAATACGAAAGGAATAAGGATGGCTTTCCTCCCTAGGTATGGGTTAAATATCAGGAGAAACCATCCACTGTGGATACAGGCGTTAGTTAGATCCAGTGACAGTACTCAAAGATTGTGAGTTCAATACCAGGTTAAGGCAGTGGAGAACTTCGAGAGGGGAATTAACAGGAGATAACTGATAACTGATAACCTTTAGACATGGAACGTGAACTAGAACAGTCTACATCAGTGAGCGAAATAAAGGGTTCAGTTCAGTTCGATATTCCAACCACCTGAAGAAGGCCGAGGCGTACAACGGCCGAAACGTTGTAATAAATATGGCGACAAAGATGAGGACAATAGTCCAAATAATGTAAATAGTGTACATAATACCTCATCTTAGAAATATAGACAGATACAGAAAGGCCGAAACGTTGTAATAAATATGGCAACAAAAATGAGGACAATAATCCGAATAATGCAAATAGTGTTCATAATACCTCATGTTAGAAATATAGACAGATACTCAAAGGCCGAAACGTGGTAATAAATATGGCGACAAAGATGAGGACAATAGTTCGAATAATGTAAATAGTGTACATAATACCTCATCTTAGAAATATAGACAGATACTCAAAGGCCGAAACCTTGTAATAAATATGGCGACAAAGATGAGGACAATAATCCGAATAATGTAAATAGTGTACATAATACCTCATCTTAGAAATATAGACAGATAATCAAAGGCCGAAACCTTGTAATAAATATGGCGACAAAGATAAGGACAATAATCCGAATAATGTAAATAGTGCACATAATACCTCATCTCAGAAATATAGACAGATACTGAAAGGCCAAAACGTTGTAATAAACATGGCGACAAAGATGACGACAATAGTCCGAATAATGTAAATAGTGTACATAATACCTCATCTTAGAAATGTAGACATATACTCAAAGGCCGAAACCTTGTAATAAATATGGCAACAAAGATGACGACAATAATCCGAATAATGTAAATAGTGTACATAATACCTCATCTCAGAAATATAGACAGATACTGAAAGGCCGAAACCTTGTAATAAATATGGCGACAAAGATGAGGACAATAATCCGAATAATGTAAATAGTGTACATAATACCTCATCTGAGAAATGTAGACAGATACAGGTGTCTTAAATTTATGACACATGTACATACTCTGAAAGATGACATATCAAGATTCTTTTCTATTTGTTGTCTTTGTGGAATGTGAATTCTAAATGTGTTTGCGCAAAACATTGAAAACGGAGGTAAATGAAACACTGTGTATCTGGTAGGATTGAAAGGGAATTGTGTATTACGAGCTCCTTCCGTAAAACTAGACACTGAATTCAGTCAAGTACTGTTGCCAACTGAAGCGATTAAAGGTTTCAATCGATAAGAACGTTCGGAAATGGAAAATTGGAAGAGTGTCAACTTCCATTAGGACAACTCCAGACCTCACGTCTATTGGCAAAGCCGGCAGACATTGGTACAGATTGGCTAGCATGTTCTGCTTCACCCTCCATACTCTCCTGAACTTGCACCCTCGTATTACCACTTATCTTGATCCCTGCAAAATGCTCTTAACGGGAACAACTTTAATTCTCTGGTAGGCTGAGAAAACCACTTGGAGAAGCTCATCAGCCAGAAAGGTGAGGACAGCATCATGGCGTCGACTCAAAAGATGGCGAAAGTTAATACGAGGGAAAACCACGTACGGGGTTGAATAAATCTCTGTTGGGAAAGTGAGTGGCAACACGGAACAAAATCTATATACCACGTTTCATCCTTTAAAAGGTCTTCATCAGTCTAAACCAGTCACGGTCTTTCTAAACCGTTTGGTCTTTCTGGGCGGCGCGGCAAACTTCATATGAAAAGTAACGTTTGTGCACCTCGAGGCGATGTAAAATAGTTAGCAAGCTTGTCTCGCTAGAACAATTACGACTGAGTAGTGAGTTCGATCCTCACTGGGTGCCCCATACTTTCGGCCTTGTGCCACATCTAAGCTACGCTTAGAAAATCGTTTTGTCGTGGTGTAATGGTTAAGAAGCTTGTCTCGCTAGAACAATTACGACTGTGTAGTGAGTTCGATCCTCACTTGGTGCTCCATACTTTCGGCCTTGTGCCACATCTAAGCTACGCTTAGAAAATCGTTTGGGCGTGGTGTAATGGTTAAGAAGCTTGTCTCGCTAGAACAATTACGACTGTGTAGTGAGTTCGATCCTCACTGGGTGCCCCATACTTTCGGCCTTGTGCCACATCTAGGCTACGCTTGGAAAATCACTATGGAAAGTAACGTTTCTTAAAAACTCTTTGTTTTGTTTTGTGCTCACTTCTTCACTCACAGACTCTCTCATACATAACCACGTCTATAAGTCATGATTAAGTAAACTGTTTCTTAAATTTTATAAACTTCCGGTGAAAGTAACGTTTACATCATTTAAAACCATTGATGATTTTCACTATGGAAGCACATGAGTGTAAATATATTTTGCTCTTGAAACAGGAAACATCCATAATATTTTTTTCTATAAAGAAGACATATGTTTATTTATTTTCGAATAAATTTCAAATAAATCACACGCAGTGAGATCATTTAATCAATTTTATCAGTGATAAAATTATAAAAAGACTTCAATTTTTGAATTATAGAAAAATAATTCACCTTTTCTCCTATTTCTAAGGTATATTCTTACGTATATGGTCTTCTGTAGTAAAAATAGCTGAGGTATCTACTATGAAAAATTTCATTGACTCTTTTGATTAGTGCAGCCTGCCTTGTAATAAATCTTAGACTATGCGACTCATTACCTGATAAAAGTTGGCATGCTTGGACTAAAATAATGTGCTTATTGAACAGTTCTTTTATTATTATTATTATTATTATCATTATTATTATTATTAGAAGAAGAAGAAGAAGAAGAAGAAAAAGAAGAAGAAGAAAGAAAGAAAGAAAGAAAGAAAGAAAGAAAGAAAGAAAGAAAGAAAGAAGCTTATTAGCAGACTGACTCAGAGGATAGGTACCAGTATTTGTTTGGTTTGGTTTGGTTTGGTTTGTTTTATGGCATATCAACCTCAATAGGTTATCTAATTCCGACAAAGTTTTTATTGCTGGCAATATTTTGTCATAAATGTATTGCTGGTAATATTTATTTAAAAAAATATATATTGCTGGTAATACTTTTTCCAAAAATATTTTACTGGTATTAAAACCTATTTTTATACTTTCATAGTGTTTTGACACCTTTTGGAGGGTTAAATATTTACCCGTAGCTGGGGCCCCCTAACAGGTGCTTCTGCTCCGGGCCAGGGTGGACTTGGGAACACCAGCAATTAAGAGGTGGTTCAATGCTCCTCAAAACCTCTTGCACAGAGGCCTTGCTGTAGTATGTAGTTTATCGTCTTACTTAGGACGCCGATATAGTTTATTGTCTTATCCAGGACGCCCAATGTCTGTTAAGCTGATTATAGATATTTTGTTTAACTATATAATCACATTAAGTGCAGCCTGATCATTTTCTGATATCACCTTTAATTAACATTAAAATGTTTTTGTCATTATGAAACCTTATTTTCAACTGGGCCCTAAAGTCTCTGAATCTGCTTGCTGAATTCCCAAAATGTGAATTGCATTGGTAATGTCATTTTGAGGTCGGAGGTGGGCTTTAGACCCAGTAGACGTTCGAGGTAAGGCTATTATCGCTCATCCGGATTGGTGCAGGTTTAGAGTCTGCTAGGTTGTGATTAAATTTTACAAGTTCGTGCTATCCATTTTAGTTATTGCTGGTGTTGAAAGTCATCAAGTAATGTGGTGTCTATTATTTGCTCAAAGATATTTGCTTGTAGCGCCATCTCGTGGGGTTAGAAAAAGAATGGTTCTCGGTAGATATTTTAAATCATTGGTCTTAGAAAGTGGATGTATGGACAATTTAGATAATAAATTGAATAATTCTGATGTCATGCGTGACATCCGCATGAAAGTCTCGATCTGACGAGATTAATTAAGAACATGACTAGGTTCTAGATTAATGCTTTGCTTTTGTAGCAAACTGTGGTATAGCTTATTCTTCGTTCATTTTCCTCATATTCTATATTGAATTTGCTATAACTAATCTATACAACGAGGTATTTCAAGTGTTTAGTATTTACTAATTCCACATCTTGAATTTTTATGATGGATTCGGAGTATTCGCCAACATTGCCATAATTCCGATTCAAGATCATCGTTTCTGATGTAGAAAGATTTATCTTGAGTCCTCTTTCTTGGATTGGTTTGATTTATTTTGTTTTACAGCATATCAACAACTCAATGGGTTATTTAATACCGACACGACTTTTGAGATAGATTCGTATGAATAGAATATCTATTCTTTGTACGAAATCAGTTTGAAGATCAGGTTTCATTGACATATTTTTGTAAAGATTGTTTTTGTCGAGAGTTAAATATATTGCTGGTAATTTTTTTTTTTTTTTTAAATTTATTGCTGGTATTTTTACTATAAAAATCTATTTTTAGACTTTCATAGTTGTAAGCGTTCTGAAAACAAAGGAAATATTTTTCGCAGATTAATTCCACAACGCAGAGAACAAATCACTGTAAGTTCAGACTCGAATATCGGGGACAGAAAGAAATGCCGAAAACTCGATTCGCAGCTACTATCTCCCAAATCACAATGCACATAACCAGTCAGAAAAATAACTCACTCTCCGACGAACGCGGTAGCCAAAATACACGAATCTTTTCTCCCGATTCGAGAACACCAACTGCTTTTATCGGCCGAGCATTTTTTTCATTCGTCGACAACTGGGAGAGGACGCCCAATTTTAGCACAGCAAAATACTTTTATAGCGACTCCTGCCACTGACTTGTTTCTAATTTGAATATTCCATCTTCAGCATGTCATGCGGAATACGTGCCCTTTCTTCACCTTTTTTTTTTTTTTTTGGTAAAAAAATTTCTTTTTCGACACATTTTCCGTCGTAAGATACACGCGAGGCACTGTCGCTTGGTTTGACAAGGTAAATCGCCGTTTTCTTCGCTATAATAGTGTTTTGACCCCAGTTTGGATGTTAACTATTTGCTCATAGTTGGGGCCCTAACTTGTACTACCACACCTGGTCAGGGTGGACCTGAGGACACCAGCAATTAAGAGGTGGTTCAATGAACCTCAAAACCTCCCGATCAGAGGCCTTGCTGTCGGATGTAGTTTATCGTCATACCCAGGACATCTTATTTCTTGGAACAATAAGAAATAATAAAATATCTCTCTCTATCCTGGTTTTAATATTTTAAGAGTAGGGATTTGCTTATTTATAATAAACCAAAAATATGATTTAAAATTCTTCCCGAGTTTTTTCTGCAGAAAACCTAGCAAGCAGAACTCGAAAACATTCCGAAGAACGGGGATCGTATAATGACTCAAAATATTTTTGTTTCGTTCTTGTAGAAAGGTGAAGACATTATCTCGAGGTCAGATGTTCAGAAATCAAGATTCTGATTTCCACATTCTCGCCTCGTCCAGCCTACAGATTTCCAAAGATGCCAATTCTCTGGTCAATATGCATGCCAAAAGCTTCGTCACAGACACGTA
>CAHIKZ030005475.1:1395000-1397500 GCA_903632075.3 Acanthosepion pharaonis
TTCCCCAATTTCTCTTTTCACCATCTTCTTCTTGTTCTTGGCAATACAAAAGCTTATATTTCTCTTTTTCTTCTTCTCTTTTCTTCTTCTTCTTCTTCTTCTTCTTCTTCTCCTCCTCCTTTCTGACAAATCATTTCCCCCAATTTCTCTTTTCACCATCTTCTTCTTGTTCTTGGCAATACAAAAAGCTTATATTTCTCTTTTCTTCTTCTTCTCCTTCTTCTTCTTCTTCTTCTCCTCCTCCTCCTCCTTTCTGACAAATCATTTCCCCAATTTCTCTTTTCACCATCTTCTTCTTGTTCTTGGCAATACAAAAGCTTATCTTCTTCTTCTTCTTCTTCTCCTCCTTTTTCATTTCTTTTCTTCTTCTTCTTCTTCTTCTTCTTCTTCTTCTTCTTCTTCTTCTCCTCCTCCTCCTTTCTGACAAATCATTTCCCCAATTTCTCTTTTCACCATCTTCTTCTTGTTCTTGGCAAATAAAAAAGCTTATATTTCTCTTTTCTTCTTCTTCTTCTTCTTCTTCTTCTTCTTCTTCTTCCTTCTCCTCCTTTCTGACAAATCATTTCCCCAATTTCTCTTTTCACCTTTTCCCCTTTTCTTTTTTCTTCTTTCTTCTTGTTCTTGGCAATTCTTCTTCTTATATTCCTCCTTCATCTTCTTTTTTTCTTCTTCTTTTTCTTTTCTTCTTCTTCTTCTTCTTCTTCTTCTTCTTCTCTTCTCCTCCTCCCTCCTTTCTGACAAATCATTTCCCCAATTTCTCTTTTCACCATCTTCTTCTTGTTCTTGGCAATACAAAAAGCTTATATTTCTCTTTTCTTCTTCTTCTTCTTCTTCTTCTTCTCCTCCTCCTCCTCCTTTCTGACAAATCATTTCCCCAATTTCTCTTTTCACCATCTTCTTCTTGTTCTTGGCAATACAAAAAGCTTATATTTCTCTTTTCTTCTTCTTCTTCTTCTTCTTCTTCTTCTTCTTCTTCTTCTTCTTCTTCTCCTCCTCCTTCTGACAAATCATTTCCCCAATTTCTCTTTTCACCATCTTCTTCTTGTTCTTGGCAATACAAAAAGCTTATATTTCTCTTTTCTTCTTCTTCTTCTTCTTCTTCTTCTTCTTCTTCTCCTCCTTTCTGACAAATCATTTCCCCAATTTCTCTTTTCTCCTTCCTTTTCTTGAAAACAAAATTATATTTTCCTTTTTTTCTTCTTTTCACCTTCTTCTTCTTGTTCTTCCTCCAATGACAAATCATTTCCCCAATTTCTCTTTCACCATCTTCTTCTTCTTCTTCTTCTTCTTCTTCTTCTTCTTCTTCTTCTTCTTCTTCTTCTTCTTCTTCTTCTCCTCCTCCTTTCTGACAAATCATTTCCCCAATTTCTCTTTTCACCATCTTCTTCTTGTTCTTGGCAATACAAAAGCTTATATTTCTCTTTTTCTTCTTCTTCTTCTTCTTCTTCTTCTTCTTCTTCTTCTTCTTCTTCCTCCTCCTCCTCCTTTCTGACAAATCATTTCCCCAATTTCTCTTTTCACCATCTTCTTCTTGTTCTTGGCAATACAAAAGCTTATATTTCTCTTTTTCTTCTTCTTCTTCTTCTTTCTTCTTCTTCTTCTTCTTCTTCTTCTTCTTCTTCTTCTTCTCCTCCTCCTTTCTGACAAATCATTTCCCCAATTTCTCTTTTCACCATCTTCTTCTTGTTCTTGGCAATACAAAAAGCTTATATTTCTCTTTTCTTCTTCTTCTTCTTCTTCTTCTTCTTCTTCTTCTTCTTCTTCTCCTCCTCCTCCTCCTTTCTGACAAATCATTTCCCCAATTTCTCTTTTCACCATCTTCTTCTTGTTCTTGGCAATACAAAAAGCTTATATTTCTCTTTTCTTCTTCTTCTTCTTCTTCTTCTTCTTCTTCTTCTTCTTCTTCTTCTCCTCCTCCTCCTCCTTTCTGACAAATCATTTCCCCAATTTCTCTTTTCACCATCTTCTTCTTGTTCTTGGCAATACAAAAGCTTATATTTCTCTTTTCTTCTTCTTCTTCTTCTTCTTCTTCTTCTTCTTCTTCTTCTTCTCCTCCTCCTCCTTTCTGACAAATCATTTCCCCAATTTCTCTTTTCACCATCTTCTTCTTGTTCTTGGCAATACAAAAAGCTTATATTTCTCTTTTCTTCTTCTTCTTCTTCTTCTTCTTCTTCTTCTTCTTCTCCTCCTCCTCCTCCTTTCTGACAAATCATTTCCCCAATTTCTCTTTTCACCATCTTCTTCTTGTTCTTGGCAATACAAAAGCTTATATTTCTCCCTTCTTTTCTTCTTCTTCTTCCCTCCTCCTCCTTCCTCCTTCTTGACAAATCATTTCCCCAATTTCTCTTTTCACCATCTTCTTCTTGTTCTTTCTTCTTTTCTCTTTTCTTCTTCTTCTTCTTCTTCTTCTTCTTCTTCTTCTTCTTCTTCTCCTCCTCCTTTCTGACAAATCATTTCCCCAATTTCTCTTTTCACCATCTTCTTCTTGTTCTTGGCAATA
>CAHIKZ030005475.1:1412500-1425911 GCA_903632075.3 Acanthosepion pharaonis
ATCATTTCTCCTCCTCCCTCCTCCTCCTTTTTTCATTATTCTTATATTTCTCTCTTCTTCTTCTTCGTCTTCTTCTTTTCTTCTTCTTTCTTCTCCTTTTCACTGAATTTTTTTTTTTTTTTTTCTTGTTCTTGGCAATTCTGTTCTTCATTTCTCTTATTTCTCTTCCTCCTCTCCTCCTTCTTCTTCTTATTCTTTAAGCCTTCTCCTTTCTGACAAATCATTTCCCCAATTTCTCTTTTCACCATCTTCTTCCTTTTTTCTTCTTTTCTTCTGTTTTTCCCTTTCTTTTCTTTTTTCCTCCCCACTCCATTTCTCTTCTTCTTCGTCAATCTTATATTTTCTCCTTTTCTTCTCCTCTTCTTCTTCCTCTTCTTTTTTCTTTCCTCCTTTCAAAAATCCATTTCTCCATTTCTCTTTTTCTTTTCTTGTTCTTCTTCTTTTTCTGTTTTTCCTTTCTTTTTTTTCTCCTAATTCTTCTTCTTCTTCTTCATTCTCCTCCTCCTCCTTTCTCCTCCTCATTTTCCCCCTTTTCTCTTTCACCATCTTCTTCTCTTATTCTTCTTACAAAAAAGCTTATCTTTCTCTTTTCTTCTTCTTTTCTTCTTCTTTTTCCCTTTTTTTTTTTTTTTTTCTTCCACTTCTTCTTTCTGACATTTCTATTCATCATTCTCTTTCATTCTCTCCTCCTCCTCCAAAATTTCTTTTTCTTCTTATTCTTAAGCCTTCTTCCTTCTTCTTCTTCTTCTTCTTCTTCTTTTCCTCCTTTCTTCTTCATTTTTCCCCTCTTTTTCCCTTTTCTTTTTTTTTTTCTAATTCAATAAAATTCTACTATTTCTCTTTTCTTCTTCTTCTTCTTCTTCTTCCTCCTCCTCCTCCTTTTCATTATTCTCCTCCTCCCTTCCCGTCAAATGTTTTTCTCTTTTCCCCATCTTCTTCTTTTTCTTCTTTTTTCTTGTTTTCCCTTTCTTTTTTTTTTTTTCTTCTTCTTCTTCTTCTTCTTCTTCTTCTTCTCCTCCTTCTCCTCTCCCTTTCTGACCTTTTTCATTTTCCCAATTTCTCTTTCTCATCTTCTTCTTGTTCTTGGCAATACTTCTTTTCATATTATTTTTCTTTTTCTTTTTTTTTTTTTTTTCTTCTTCTTCTTCTCCTTCTTCTTCTTCTTCTCCTTCTCCTCCTCCTCCTCTGACAAATTATTTTCCCCAATTTCTCTTCCATCTATTCTTCTTCTTCCTTCTTCTTTTCCTTTTATATTTCTCTTTTTTCTTCTTTTTCTTCTTCTTTTTTTTTCTTCTTCTTCTTCTTCTTCTTCTCCTCTCTCCTCCTTTCTGCAAATCATTTCCCCAATTTCTCTTTTCTTCCATCTTCTTCTTGTTCTTCTTCGTATATTTCTCTTTTCTTCTTCTTCTTCTTTTTTCTTTTTCCCTTTCTTTTTTTTTTTGTTCTCTAATTCTCCTCCTTTCTGACAAATCATTCTCCCCCATTTTCTCTTTTCCTTCTCCCTCCTCCTTTTTCATTATTTCAAAAAGCCTTCTCTTTTCCTATTCTTCTTCTTCTATCTTTTCTTCTTCTTCTTCTTTTCTTGTTTTCCCTTTCTTTTTTTTTTTTTTGTCAAAATATTTCCCCTATTTTCTTTTCGTCATTCTTCTTTCTTCTCCTCCTCCTCCTCCTCCTTTTCATTATTCTTCTTCTTCCTTCTTCTTCTTATTCTTCTTCCTCCGTATCTTTCTTTTTCTTCTTTTTCAATTTGTTTTTTATTTCTTTTTTTTCCACTAATTCTACTAGTTCTATTCTCTTTTCCTCTTTTCTCCTCCTCTCCTTCTCCTTCTTTTTCTTATTCTTTCCTCCTTCTCCTTTCTATTCTTCTTCGTCCCAATTTATCTTTTCACCATCTTTTCTTCTTTTGGCAATGTTTTTGTTTTCCTTTTTTTTTTTTTTGTCCACTAATTCTACTAAATTCGTCATTCTCCTCTCCTCCTCCTCCTCCTCCTTCCTTTTTCATTATTTCACCATCTTCTTCTTCTCCGTCTCTTCTTCTTCGTCCTATCTTTTCCTTTTCTTCTTCCTTTTCTGACTGTTTTTCCCCTTTCTTTTTTTTTGTCCACTAATTCTACTCTTCTTTCTATTCTTCATTCTTCTTCTTCTCCTCCTCCTCCTCCTCCTTTTCATTATTCTTCCCCAACCTTCTCCGTCTATTCTTCTTCGTCCGTATTTTCTTCTTCTTCTTCTTTCTTCTTCTTTTCCTTTCTTTTTTTTTTTTTGTCCACTAATTCTACTAGTTCATTTTCCCCATTCTCTTTTCACCTCTTCTTCTTGTTCTGGCAATCCAAAAATTATTCTTATACCTTCTCCTCTTCTTCTTCTTCTTCTTCTTTCCTTTTCTTCTTCTTTTCCTTCTTTTTTCCCTTTTCTTTTTTTTTTTTTTTTTTATTCCTCTAATTCTACTTCTTCTTCTTCTTTCGTTCTTATTCTTCCTCCTCTCTTCTTCTCCTCCTCCTTTTTCAAATTATTCTTCAATTTCTCTTTTCTTCTTCTTCTTCTTCGTCAAAAAATCTTTTTTCTCTTTTTCTTCTTCTTCTTCTTTTTTCTTCTCTTTTCCTTTTTTTTTTCCAAATAATTTCCCCAATTTCTTCCTTCACCATCTTCTTTCATTTTCCTCCTCCTCCTCCTCCTTTTTCTTTCTTCTTCCAAGCCTTCTCTTCTTCTCTTCTTCATTTCGTCTTCTTTGTCTTTTCTTTCTTCTTCTTTCAGCTGTTTTTTTTTTTTTTCTTTTTTTTTTTTTTTGTCCCTTATCTTTTTTTTTTCTTCTTCTTCTTCTTCCTTCTTCTTCTCCTCCTCCTCCTCCTCCTTTTTTCATTATTCATTTCCCCAATTTCTCTTTCTCTTCTTCTTCCATCTTTTCCTTTTCTTCTTCTTTTTTCAGCTCTTTTTTCCCTTTTCTTTTTTTTTTTTTTCTGACCAAATCATTTCAAAACCATCTTCTTCTCCTTCTCCTATATTTCATTTTTCTTCAAGCCTTCTCCATCTTCTTCTTCTCCTCCTCCTCCTCCTCCTTTCCTTCTTCTTTTCCTAATTTTTTCTTTTCTTTTTTTTTCTTTTTTGTTCTTGGCAATACAAAAATTCATATTTCTCTTTCTTCTTCTTCTTCTTCTTCTTCCTCCTCCTTTTTCATTATTCTTCCTCCTTCTCCTTTCTGACAAATCTTTTTCAATTTCTCTTTTCACCATCTTCTTCTTGTTCTTGGCTTCTTTTTCTTATTTTTTTTTTTTTTTTTCTCTTCTAATCTTCTTCTTCTTCTTCTTCTTCCTCCCCAAATCATTTCTCAATTTCTCTTCTCCTCCTCCTTTTTTCATTATTCTTAAAGCCTTCTTCTTCTATTCTTCTTCGTTTATCTTTTTCTTTTCTTCTTCTGACAAAATCTTTTTTTCCCTTTTTTTTTTTTTTGTCCACTAATTCTACTAGTTCTATTCTTCTTCTTCTTCTTCTCCTCCTCCTCTTCTTCCTTTTCATCCTTCTTTAAGCCTTCTCCGTCTATTCTTCTTTTCCGTATCTTTTCTTTTCTTCTTCTTTTTCAGCTGTTTTTCCCTTTCTTTTTTTTTTTCTCTAATTCTACTTCTTCTTCTTCTCCTCATTCTCCTCTCCTCCTCCTCCTTTTTTTCATTATTCTTCACCTTCTCCTTCTATTCTTCTTGTCCATATCTTTTCCTTTTCTTCTTCTTTTCTTCTTTTTCTTCTTCTTTTTTTTTTTTTTGTCCACTAATTCAAAATTTTCTATTATCATTCTCTTTCTCCTCCTTCCTTTTCTTTTTTCTTCTTCTTCTTCTCCTTCTTCTTCTTCTTCTTCCGTATCTTTTCCTTTTCTTCTTCTTTTCCTCTTTTTTCCCTTTCTTTTTTTTTGACAAATCTTCTTCTTTCTTCTTCTTCTTCAATTTCTCTTCTCCTCCTCCTCCTCCTTTTTCATTATTCTTCCCCCTTTCTCTACAAATGCTTATATTTCTTCTTTTCTTCTTCTTCTTCTTTTCTTTTTTTTTTCTTCCTTCTAATTCTACCCTCCTCCTCCCCTTTCTGACAAATCATTTCTGATTTCTCTTTCTCCATCTTCTTCCTTCTTTTTCATTATTCTCTCTTTTCTTCTTCTTCTTCTTCTTCTTCTCCTCTTTTCCTTTCCTCCTTTCTTTCAGCTCATTTCCCCTTTTTTTTTTTTGTCCACTTCTTCTTGTTCTTTCATCATTCTCTCCAATTTCTTATATTTCTCTTCCTTCTTCTTTTCTTCTTCTTCTTCTTCTTCTTCTTCTTCCTCTCCCTTCTTCTTCTTTTCCTCCTTTCACAATAAATCCTTCTTCTTCTCTTTTCACCATCTTCTTCTTTTTTCTTTTTTTTTTTCTTAATTCTCTTTTCTTCTTCTTCTTCTCCTCCTCCTCCTCCTCCTCCTCCTTTCTGACAAATCATTTCCCCATTTTCTTCTTCCCATCTTTTTCTTCTTCTTCTTTTCTGTTTTTTTCCCTTTCTTTTTTTTTCTTCCACTAATTCTTCTAATTCTTCTTCATTCTTCTCATTCTCTCTTCTCCTCCTCCTTTTTTTCTTTCTTAGCCTTCTCTGTCTTCTTCTTCTTCCCTTATCTTTTCTTCTTCTTTTTCTCTTCTTTTTCCTTTCTTTTTTTTTTCTTCTAATCCTCCTTTCTGACAAATCTCATTTCCTCCAATTTCTCTTTCACCATTCTTCTTCTTCTTGTTCTTTCTTCTTTACAACTGTTTTTTATTTCTCTTTTCTTCTTCTTCTTCTTCTTCTTCTCTTCTTCTTCTCATTCTCCTCCTCCTCCCCTTTCTGACAAATCATTTCCCCCAATTTCTCTTTTCACCATCTTCTTCTTGTTCTTTGGCTGTTTTCTTAAATTTTTTTTTTTTTTTCTCTTTTCTTCTTCTTCTTCTTCTTCTTCTTCTTCTTCTTCTCCTCCTCCTTTCTGATTCTTCCATTTCAATTTTCTCTTTTCCACCATCTTCTTCTTGTTCTTCATTTTTTCCTTTCTTTTTTTTTTTTCTTCTAATTCTTCTTCTTCTCCTTCTCTCATTCTCCCTCCTCCTTTCTGACAAAATATTCTTCCCCAATTTCTCTTTTCGTCATCTTCTTTCTTCTTCTATTTTTCTCTTTTCTTCTTCTTCTTCTTCTTCTTCTTCTTCTTCTTCTTCTTCCTTCTCCTCCTTCTCCTCCTCCTTTTTAAATCATTTCCCAATTTCTCTTTCACCATCTTCTTCTTGTTCTTGGCAATACAAAAAGCTTATATTTTCTTTCTTCTTCTTCTTCTTCCTTTTCTTCTTTTTTTTCTTCTTCTTCTTCTCCTCCTTCTGACAAATCCCATTCCCCCAATTTCTCTTTTCCTCATCTTCTTCTTGTTCTTGGCAATCAAAAAGCTATATATTTCTTCTTCTTCTTCTTCTTCTTTTCTTCTTCTTCTTCTTCTTTTTTTTCTCCTCCTTTCTGACAAATCCATTTTTTCCCCAATTTCTCTTTTCTCCATCTTCTTCTTGTTCTTGGCAAGCAAGCCTTCTCCTTATATTTCTTTTTCGTCCTTCTTCTTCTTTTCTTTTCCCCTTCTTTTCAGCTGTTTTTCTTCTTCTTTTTTTTTTTGTCCCTCCCTTTCTGACAATTCTATTCGTCATTTCCTCTTTCCTCCATCTTCTTCTCCTTTTTGGCAATTCAAAAAGCTTATATTTCTATTCTTCTTCTTTTTCTTTTTCTTCTTCTTCTTCTTTCCTCCTTTTCCTCCTTTCTTTTTTTTTTTTCCCCAATTTCTTTTTCCCATTTCTTTTTTTTCTCCTCCTCCTTATGTCCCTTTTCTTCTTTTCGTTATTCTTCTTCTTCTTCTCCTCCTCCTCCTCCTCCTCCCCTATTCTTCCAAGCCTTCTCCCATCTTTCTTCTTTCACCATTTTCTTCTTCTTCTTCTTTTCCTGTTTATATTTCTTTCTTTTCTTCACTAATTCTTCTTCTTCTCCTCCTTCTCCTCCTCCTCCTCCTTTCTGACTTTTCATTATTCCCCAATTTCTCTTCTATTCTTCTTCATCCCAGTACAAAAATCTTTTATTTCTTTTCTTCTTCTTTTCTTCTTTTTCCCTTTCCTTTTTTTTTTCCCCAATTTTTTTTTCCCATCTTCTTCTTGTTCTTTCATATTTCTCTCCTTCTTCTTCACTTTTTCTTCTCTCCTCCCTTTCCTCCTTTCTGACAAATCATTTCCCCAATTTCTTCTTTTCACCATCTTCTTTCCTTTTCTTGTTCTTTTCAACTGTTTTTCCCTTTCTTTTTTTTTTTTCTCCTTCTTCTTCTCCTCCTTCCCTTATTCTTTCTTCATTTCCCCAATTTCTCTTCTTCACCATCTTCTTCTTTTCTTTTTTTTATTTTCGCTGTTTTCTTCTTCTTCTTCTTGTCTTCTTCCTCCTCCTCTTTTCCTTTTCTTCTCCTTTTCATTTCCTCCTGTTTTTTCCCTTTCTTTTTTTTTTATAATTCTTTTCTTCTTCCTTCTTGTTCTCCTTCTTCTCCTCCTCCCTCCTCCTCCTTTCTTCTTCTTTTCCCCAATTTCTTTTCCCATCTTTTTTTTTTTCATCCACTCTTTCTTATATTTCTCTTTTCTTCTTTTTCTTCTTTCCTCCTCCTCCTCCTCCTCCTTTCTGACAAATCATTTCCCCAATTTCTCTTTTCTGTCTTCTTCTTGTTTTTGGCATTTGGCTTCTATTTCTCTTTTCTTCTTCTTCTTCTTTTCTTTTCTTCTTCTTTTCTTCTCCTTTTCCTCCTCCTCCTGCTTTCTACAAATCATTTTCATCAATTTCTCTTTCTCCTCTTTCTTCTTGTTCTTCATACAAAAAGCTTATATTTCTCTTTTCTTCTTCTTCTTCTTCCATCTCTTTCCTTTTCCTCCTCCTTTCTGACATTTTCCTTCCCTTTTTTTTTTTGTCCTCTTTTCTTGTTCTTGGCAGCAATACAAAAAAGCTTATATTTCTCTTTTTCTTCTTCTTCTTCTTTTCTTCTTCTTCTCTCTTCTCCTATTCTTCTTCTTTCTGACAAATCTTTCCCCAATTTCTCTTTTCTTTTTCAGCTGTTTTCAATTCTTTTTTTTTTTTTTTTTCTAATTTTTCTTCTTCTTATTCTTCTTCTTCTCCCTCCTCCTCCTCCTCCTCCTTTTTCATTACAAATCATTTCCGTCAATTTCTCTTTTCACCATCTTCTTCTTCTTCTTTTCAGCTGTTTTCTCCCTTTCTATTTCTTTTTTTCTTCTTCTTCTTCTTCTTATTCTTCTTCTTCTCCTCCTCCTCCTCCTTTCTCTGACAAATCATTTCCCACAATTTCTTTTTCACCATCTTCTGTTCTTGTAGTACCATGGCTTATATTTCTCTTTTCTTCTTCTTCTTCTTTAGCCTTCTCTCCTCCTCCTCCTCCTCCTTTTCTGACAAATCCATTTTAATTCTCTTTTTTCACCATCTTCTTGCTTGTTCTTGGCAATACAAAAAGCTTATATTTCTCTTTCTTCTTCTTCTTTGCTACCTTCTCCTCCTCCTCCTCCTCCTCCTTTCTGACAAATCATTTCCCCAATTTCTCTTTACCATCTTCTTCTTGTTCTTGGCTTGTCTAGCTTATATTTCTCTTTTCTTCTTCTTCTTCTTCTTCTTCTTCTCCTCCTCTCCTCCTCCCTTTCTGACCAATCATTTCCCCCAATTTCTCTCTTTTCTACCATCTTCTTCTTGTTCTTGGCAATACAAAAAGCTTATATTTCTCTTTCTTCTTCTTCTTCTTCTTCTTCTTCTCCTCCTCCTCCTCCTCCTCCTACGACAAATCATTTCCCCAATTTCTCTTTCACCATCTTCTTCTTGTTCCATGGCAATACAAAAAAGCTTACTCTTTCTCTTTTCTTCTTCTTCTTCTTCTTCTTCTCCTCCTTACTTTTTGCTTATATTTCTCTTTTCTTCTTCTTTTCTTCTTCTTCTTCTTCTTTTCTTCTTCTTCTCCTCCTCCTTCTTTTTGACAAATTTTTTCCCCAATTTCTCTTTTCACCATCTTCTTCTTGTTCTTGGCAATACAAAATTCTTTTTCTCTTTTTTTTTTTTCTTTTTCTTCTTCTTCTTCTTTTTCTTTTTTCTTTTTCTTCTTCTCCTTTTTCCTTTCTGACAATTCTTTTTTCTCTTTTCACCATTTTCCTTTTATCAAAATTTTTTTCTTCTTTTTCTTTTTCTTCTTCTTCTTCTTCTTCTTCTAATACATTTCTTTTCCTCTTTTTTCTCCTTTTTCTTAATTTTCTTCCCTTTTTCTTTTTTCCGTCTTCTTCTTCTTCTTCTTCAAAAACATTCTTTTTCCTCTTTTTTGTTTTCTTCTTTTTATCCATTTTTCTTTTCTTTTTCTTTTTCTTCTTCTTCTTCAAAATTCTTTTTTCCTCTTTTCTCTTTTTTTATCTTTTTCTTCTTTTTTTTTTCTTTTCTTCTTCTTCTTCTTCTTCTTCTTCTTCTTTTCTCTTTTTTTCCTTTTCTGACAAATTTTTTCCCCCTTTTCTTTTCAATCTTCTTCTTGTTTCACCTTTTCTTTTCTTTTTCTTCTTTTCTTCTCATTTTTTCTTACTTTTTCTTCTTCTTCTTCTTCTTCTTCTCTTTTCCCCCAATTTTTTTTTTTTCTTTTTCTTCTTATTTTTTTTTTCTTCTTCTTCTTCTTCTTCTTCTTCTCCCTTCTCCTTTTTGTCAAATTTTTTCCCCAATTTTTCTTTTCACCATCTTCTTCTTGTTCTTCTTCAAAAAAGCTTATTTTTCTTTTTCTTCTTCTTCTTCTTCTTCTTCTTCTTCTTTTCTTCTTCTTCTTCTTCTTCTTCTCTCCTCCTTTCCTTTCTGACAAATCCCATTTTCTTCAATTTCTCTTTTCACCATCTTCTTCTTTTTGTTTCCTTTAAAAAAGCTTATTTTCTCTCTTTTTCTTTCCTTTTCTTCTTCTTCTTTTCTTCTTCTTTTCCTTTTCTCCTCCTCCCTTTCTGACTTCATTTCCCAATTTCTCTTTTCTTCTTCTTCTTTTTTTCCTTTTTTTATTTCCTTTTTTCTTCCTTCTTTTCTTTTCTTCTTCTTCTTCTTCTTCTTCTTCTCCATTCTTTTTCCTCTTTTTGTTTCCTTTTTGACAAATTTTTTCCCCACTTTTCTTTTTTCCATCTTCTTCTTGTTCTTCTTTTACATTCTTTTCCTTATTTTTCTTTTTCTTTTTCTTCTTCTTTTTCTTCTTTTCTTCTTCTTCTTCTTCTTCTTCTTCTTTCTGATAATTCTTTTCCTCTTTTCTTTTCCCATCTTCTTCTTGTTTTTCTTCAAAAGCTTATTTTTCTTTTTTCTTCTTCTTCTTCTTCTTCTTCTTCTTCTTCTTCTTCTTTTCTTCTTTTTCTCTCCTTTTAGACATTTTTTCCTTTTTTTTTCTTTTTCACCATCTTCTTCTTCTTCTTCTTAAAAATTTCTTTTTCTTTTTTTTCTTCTTCTAGTTTTTTTTCTTTTTTCTTTTTCTTCTTCTTCTTCTTCCTCTTTTCTTTTTCCTCTTTTTTGTTTTCTTTTTCTCACATTCTTCTCCTTTTTTTTATTTTTCTCTTTTTCTTCTTTTTCTTCTTCTTCTTCTTCTTCTTCTTTTTCTTCTTCTTTTTTCTTTTGTCATTTCTTTTCCCTTTTTTCTTTTTTCACCATCTTCTTCTTCTTCTTCTTCTTATTTCTTTTTTTCTTTTTCTTCTTTTTCTTCTTCTTCTCCTTCTTTTCTTCTCCTTTTCTTTTCTGACAATCTTTTCCCCAATTTCTTTTTCACCATCTTCTTTTTCTTCTTGGTTTTTCAAAACTTTATATTTCTCTTTTTCTTCTTTTCTTCTTCTTCTTCTTCTTCTTCTCCTTCTTTCTTCTTCTTCTTCTCTTTTCTTCTTCTCCTCCTCTTCTCTTCTTTTCCTCCTTCTTCTTCTTCTTTCCTCCTCCTTTTTGTCCATTTCTTCAATTTCTCTTTTCCCCATCTTCTTTTTGTTCTTGTTTTACAAAAACTTATATTTCTCTTTTCTTCTTTTCTTTTTCTTCTTCTTCTTCTTCTTCTTCTTCTTCTTCTTTTCTTCTTCTTTTCCTTTCCTGACAAATCCATTTCCCCAATTTCTCTTTTCACCATCTTCTTCTTGTTCTTGGACTTGCAAAATTCTTTCTCTTTTCTTTTTCTTCTTCTTCTTCTTTTTCTTCTTCTTCTTCTTCTTCTTCTTCTCCTCCTCCTTTCTGACGTTCTTTTTCCCCAATTTCTCTTTCACCCATCTTCTTCTTTTTCTTGGCAATACAAAAAGCTTCTTTTCTCTTTTTTTCTTCTTCTTTTTCTTTTCCTTCTTTTCTTCTTCTTCTTTTCCTCTTTTCCTTTCTTTTTTTCAATTTTCTTTTTTCTTCTTCTTCTTCTTGACATTCTTTTATTTTTTTTTTCTTTTTCTTCTTTTTTTCTCCTCCTTTTCCTCCCTCCTTTCTTCAAATCATTTCAATTTTTCTTTTTCCATCTTTTTGTTTGTTTTTATCTCATTTTTTCCTTATATTTTTCTTTTCTTCTTCTTCTTCTTCTTCTTCTTCTTCTTCTTCTTCTTTTTCCTCTTTTTCTTTCTTTCTATCAAATCATTTTTCTTTTTTCTTTTTCACCTTCTTCTTCTTTTCTTCTGACATTTTTCCTCTTTTATCGTCTTTTCTCCTTCTTCTGACATTCTTTTCTTTCTCTTTTCACCATCTTCTTCTTGTTCTTGGCAATACCTTTTATCATTTCTCTTTCTTCTTCTTCTTCTTTTCTTCTTCTTCTTCTTCTTCTTCTTCTTTCTTCCTCCTCCTCCTTTCTGACAAATCATTTCCCCAATTTCTCTTTTCTTCTTCTTCTTCTTGTTCTGCAAATTATTTTCTCTTTTCTATTTCTTCCTTTTCTTCTTCTTCTTCTTCTTCTTCTTCTTCTTTATTTCTTCTTCTTCCTTTTTATATTTTCTTCTTTTTTTCCTTCCTCTTTTCTTGACAACTCTTTTTTGTTTCCATCCCAATTTTTTTTCTTTTCCCCAACATTCTTTCCTCTTTTTCACATCTTCTTCTTGTTCTTGGCAATACAAGGCATTCTTTCCTCTTTTTGTTTTCTCTTTTCATTTTTTTCTCTTTTCTTTTTTTTCTTCTTCTTCTTCTTCTTCTTTAAAACATTCTTTTTCCTCTTTTTTGTTTCCTTTTTCATTTTTTTTCTTCTTTTTCTTTTTTCTTCTCCTTCTTCTTCCATTTCTTTTCCTTTTTGTTTTCCTTTTTTGACAAACGTCTTCTTCTTTTCTTCTTCTGAGACATTCTTTTTCCTCTTTTTGTTTCTTTTTCTCATTTTTTCTCTTTTTCTTTTTTCTCTTCTTTGAACATTTCTTTTTTGTTTCCTTTTTGCTCTTTTTTTTCTTATATTTTTTTCTTCTTCTTCTTCTTCTTCTTCTTCTTCTTTTTCCTCTTTTTGTTCCTTTTTGTCAAATTTTTTTTCCCACTTTTTCTTTTCCACCATCTTCTTCTTTTTCTTCTTCTTTTCTTATATTTCCTCTTTTCTTCTTCTTTTTCTTCTTCTTCATTTTTCTTTTCTTCTTCTTCTTTTCTTTTTATCAATTTTTTTCTTTTTTTTTCTCTTCTTCTTTTTTTTCTTTCTGACATTCTTTTTCTCTTTTTGTTTCCCCAATTTTCTCTTTTTGTTTTTGCTTTCTTCTTCTTGTTTTTTTGGCAATACAAAAAGCTTTTTATATTTTCTCTTTTTTCTTTTCTTCTTCTTCTTCTTCTTCTTCTTCTTCTTCTTCTTCTCTTTTTCCTTTCGACATCTCATTTCCCCCAATTTCTCTTTTCACCATCTTCTTGTTCTTGGCAATACAAAAAAGCTTATATTTCTCTTTCTTCTTCTTCTTCTTCTTCTCCTCCTCCTCCTCCTTTCTGACAAATCCATTTCCCCAATTCTCTTTTCACCATCTTCTTGTTTCTTGCAATTTCTTATTTCTCTTTTCTTCTTCTTCTTCTTCTTCTTCTTCTTCTTCTTCTTCTTCTCCTCCTCCTCCTCCTCCTTTCTGACAAATCATTTCCCCAATTTCTCTTTTCTGTCTTCTTCTTGTTCTCCGCTTAGTACAAAAGCTTACTCTTCCTCTTTCTTCTTCTTCTTCTTCTTCTTGCTAACTTCTTGCTTCTTCTTCTTCTGCTTCTTCTCCTCCCCCCCCCTTTTTTTCCCCCCTTTTTTTTTTTTTGGGGGGCTTTTTCCCCCCCCTTTTTTTTCCCCCTTTTTTTTTTTTCCTTTTTTCCTTTTTCCCCCCCTTTTAAAAAAACCCCCCCCCTTTTTTCCCCCCTTTTTTTTTTTTTTCCAAAAAAACCCCCCCAAATTTTTTTTTTTAATTTTTTTTTTTTTTTTTTTTTTCCCCCCCCCTTTTAAAAAAACCCCCCCCCCCCCTTTTTTTTTTGAAAAAATTTTTTTTTTTTTTCCCCCCCTTTTTTTTCTTTTTTTTTTTCCCCCCCCCAAAAAAAACAAACCCCTTTTTCCCCCCTTTTTCTTTTTCTTTTTTTAAAAAAAAATTTTTTTTTTTTTTTTTTTTTTTTTTTTCCCCCCTTCCCTTTTAAAAATTTTTTAAAAATTTTTTTTTTTTAAATTTTTAAAAAAATTTTTTTTTTTTTTTCCCTTTTTTTTTTTTTCCCTTTTTTTTCCCCCCCCTTTTAAAAAAATTTTAAAAAAATTTTTGTTTTTTTTTTAATTAAAATTTTTTTTTTTTTTTTCTTTTCCCTTTTTTTTTTCTTTTTTTTAAAAAAAAAAATTTTTTTTTAAAAATTTTTTTTTTTTTTTCCAAAACTTTTTTTTTTTTTTTTTTTTTTTTTTTTTTTTTTGTTTTTTTTTGGCAAATTTTCCCTTTTTTTCCCCCTTTTTTTTTCCCCCAAAAAAAATTTTTTTTTTCCCCTTTTTTTTTTTTTTTTCCCCCTTTTTTCCCCCTTTTTCCTTTTCCCCCCCCTTTTTTTTTTTTAAACCCCCTTTTTTTTAATTTTTTTTAAAATTTTTTTTTGGGGGTTTTTTTTTTTTCTTTTCCTTTTTTTTTTTTTTTCCCCCCCCCCCCCGGCCCCCTTTTTTCCCCTTTTTTTTTCCCCCCCTTTCCCCCTTTTCCCCAAAAAAACAAAACCCCCCTTTTTTTTTTTTTTCCTTTTTCTTTTTTTTTTCCCCCCTTTTTTTAAAATTTTTTTTTTTTTTTTTCCCCCTTTTTTTTTTTTTTTTTTTTTTTTTTTTTTTTTTTTTTTTTTTTTTTTTTCTTTTTTTTCCCCCCCAAAAAAATTTAAAAAAATTTTTTTTTTTTCTTTTTTTTTTTTAAAATTTTTTTTCCCCTTTTTTTTTTTCTTTTTTTTTCCTTTTTTTTTTTTTTCAAAAATTTTTTTTTTCCCCCTTTTTTTTTTT